>BKCP01010626.1:1349279-1363397 GCA_008636005.1 Striga asiatica | reverse complement strand
AATTAATTTTATTAGTAGATTTGTATTTATAGTATAATATAATATTCTTTCTATTAGTTTAACAAATAAAAAAATTGTGTATTTTATGATAAACAATAATAAATATATTGAATAATGAAATATAATATTTATACTATTACCAAACTCTATAATAAATATAAACATTGGATTCAAAATCCAAAATAAAACTAATATTTCTTTGTGAATTTTAAATCCTAAAAAATCTCTGTCATCTTTGAATTTTGTTATTTATCGACCTCATTATGCTTATAATTGTGATCATTATTATTGCCATCACAATATAGTTTTCTTCCTTATGCATCACACTCTTTAAAAAATAATTAACTCGAATTCGCTATAACTGACATTTGTAACGATCATTTTTTATTGTTGATTGAAAGCTAACTAACACAGTGTTTGGACAAATTTAGTAAAACCTTTATAGATAAAAATGGACGGAACATTTTCATAATAAATTAATATATTTCATTGAATCACACGATTTATATAGCATATTGAAAATATTATGCTTTGATTTTTTTTTAATATTAAAACAGATACCAACGCATATATGAATGCATTTATATCTATATCTATTAATATAAAAAAAGGGACTAAAGATTTATCTTATATAGTGAGAAACAATTCAGCCTACAATTTTTATTTACTAAATATAGGAATTCCAAAATATTTTTAATTTTTCCCCCTTTAAAATTTGATAAATAAATGTAAAAAATAATTATAAATTTAAAGTTTGATAATAATTCCAAATTTAAAATATGGTATTGAAATCAAAGTTGAAACANTTATATTAACATTTAAAATAGGTGCGGATGGAATCTATTTTCATTTAAAATTTAAATCATTTTAAAAATTTATAATTTAGTAAATTTATAATATTTAGGTGGGATTTTACCTACTATTTTAAGTAAATCCTTAGTCTTATTATATAATAATAGTTCATACTTAGATATATATTTTCTCTCTGTAAATAATGACATAAGAGATAAATCAATATTTAAAAGTATCTTTAAAATCGTAATTATTTCATTATAAAATTTTACTTGAAAAAAATTAGGAACAATAACATCATTGATTCATCAAAGATACTTATCTATCTATATATATTGTCCATCATTGGTTGATTGAAGGTATCCAACTATATAAAAATAAAAAATAAAAAATAAAAAATTGTTGCATCTACTAAAATTGTCATACATGCATTATCATTTTTGTTCACGAATTTTTAAGACTATCCTAAATGTGAAAAAATAAATAATTTCAGTTTAAATAAATTATAAAATGATGAATCTTTCATATTTTACTTTTATCTTAGTATTATTTTTATATCTTCGTCAATATATTTGAGGTTATTAATGCAATTTATGAATGATTTATCAATAAGATTGTGGCGGCAAAATTAAAATTTATATTTTCCTCAGCTAACCTCTATTAACTAGTAGTAGCGGCAAGTAATGGTCGATCCCACGAGGAGTGTGAATCAAATTGTGAATTTTATCGTATTGATTGAAATTATAAAAGTGATAAAAGGGGGGAATTGAATTTAATAACTAAAGTGACTAAAATTCTAATAAAGCAAATAATATCTAAACAATGAAAATAAAAATAAAAATAAATAAATGAAGAGAACTTTATAGTTCACGGTTCCGTCTACACCATCAACTGACTCGTCTAATCAATTCTAGTATCAAATCTCGCTATCTCATGGAATTACTAGCCCTAGGTAACGACACGGTCTGTTACTCGAATTTTTCCTTAATTTTAATTCAACCGCGAGACGCTCTACGATTAAACCTGACTTCTTGTACAGTTAGAAAAACGTTTTCAAGATTTAATACAATCAGCAGCTTTACTAATTAGAAAAATAGACTAGACTAAGTAGTGAACTCAACCGCGTTCGTTCGCTTAATTAGGCCGTGTTATCTCCGGTAGTTACCATCTTCCGGTTACCTCTTATGAATTAAACACAACAACAATTACGGATTGAAGGTCTAATTCAGATGTAGATATGAAAAGCCTAATCTAGGTGATCAATCTAAACAAGACTAACACATCATGGTGAATTATTCAAAATAACACAAGCAATTCCAAAAAGATATTAAAATCCTCAACCATATAAATCAATCAAAACATTGTCAAGTTGTAAGGTTCAACTTCACCGGAACTAGAAATAAAAACCTAGTCTAACATAATAAATAAAAAGAAATAATAAATAAAAGAGAGAAATAATTATCTCCCTCGTGTATGGGTGCGGTCTCCCTCCGCGATTGCCGGATTCCTCGTCAGTATCGCGTCTCTGTTATCTTTTCTTTTTCTGGTGTGTGGCGGCTTCTATTCTCTTTCTGTGTGAATGATAGGGCTGCGTGTTGTTTTTGTCCCGCAAATAAATCCTATGTGTTCCCAAATAAATGTGTTGTCTCCACAAATAAGTGCCTCAATACTCCAAATTACTTTGCCATTAATTTTCCGCCACCTCACGACTTTCTTTTGATGTCCAGCCCAAATAAATAAGATGCTTGCATTGTTTATTTCCTCCAAGTCAAATTCTGCAGGCCCAAAATCTCTAAACTTGGGGTTTGTTAAGGCCCGATAATATGCTCGCTCGATTTTTCGTCCAATTTCACGAATTACCTCAACACACTGAAAATAAATATAAAATAATCAAAGTAACTGAACATATCCAAATAATAAATAAGTCGAAAATATAAACGTGCGATAAAATTGAACATATAAAAATACGCTAATAAATATATATAATACACACTTTTTCCGACTAATCAGATTAGTTAAGACAACAAATTTAAAGTAAATGTACTATTTATTTTTTGTTTAATTGATTTTAATTGCAACTATTTTCTAATAAGTACAAGTATGTGGAACTTCAAGTTTAAATCAAGTTTTAGTTATTTTTTTATTTTTACAATTACTCTATTTTATTTATATTACAATATATGTTATACATATTGTGATAAAAGAACATATCTTACTCTATAGGTAGCTTAATATATGTAACACATATTATTATGAAAAAAACATTTATATTATACATACAACTAACAGATAAAGTTAAATCATGTTATGCATATTATTTTAGTGAATAATTTAAACAAAATATTTCTATTAAGATTATATATTTTTCACCTAAAGAATTACTTTTTTCATATAAATTTGATATTTTATATGTTGAAGAATTATTTTTGACTAAATTGTTCCTCTTTAATTTTTTAATACTAAAACCAAAAACCTCTATAGTAAATAATATGATACTTGAAAATTATAGGCGATACTTTCATTGGTGAATTTTAAAGTAAATGTACTTATTATTGTTATTTAATTGATTTTTATTGAAACTATTTTCTAGTAAGTACGGGTACTTTGAAATTAAATTTTTAAAATCGAGCTTTAGTTATTTTATTTTATATTTATAATTACTCTATTTTTGTTTAATTACAATTAAAGTAAATGGTACATTAATTTGTGTATCACTTATTATCATAAAAAATATTTATAGTGTACATAATATTAACAAGTAAACTTAAATCATATTATGCATATTGTTTTAGTGTATAATTTAAACAAAATATTTCTAGTAAGATTATATAATTCTCACTTAATGAATAACTTTTGTCACATAAATTTGTCATTTTGTATGTTGAAAAATAATTTTTAATTCAATCGTTCTTAAATATATGCATGTTCAATAAATTGTTCTTTAATTTTTTTAATACTATAACTAAGAATCTCTATAGTAAACAATATCATATCTAAAAATTAGAGATGATACTTTCATTGGTGAATCATATATTTTACACTTATGAAATAAAATATATTTTATTTTAAAAATCTTAAAATAATATTTTCTCTGACATTTAAAACTACCTTTAAAATAACCAAATCGAAACCTAATGTTTGTCCCATTTTTGTGTCTTTATTTCATGTTTATTTTCTTTTTGTTTTCCCCCATTTGTAGGTTTTTCGTTGTTTATTTGTTCAATTTGTTCGTTTTGTGTTTTTCTCCTTAGTTTATATTTTTGTGTCTTTTTGCCGTATTTTGCTTCGTGTTTTTCTGTGTTTGTGTTTTCAGGAGGTAGGTTGTGTCGGTCGAGGTTAGGACTGCTTGAGCCGAAGCCGCGATATCGAGAATACCCGTTGCCAAGCCCAGAAGACTCGAGGAAGGACTGAAAAAACGGACAGAAACCGCGTCCAGAAAATTTCGCGACTCCTGAGTCGTCTCGCGACTCGCGACTCGGGTCGCGACTCGCGAAAATGTCGCGACCCGCGAGAAAAACTGGGGCTAAAGGTGCAGTTTCGAGCAAGAGTCGCGACTCGCGACATGATGTCGCGACTCGCGAGATGGAGTCGTGACTCGCGAGTTATGTCGCGACCAGACTCCAGAAATTGAACATTTTGACGACGCGCGACTCGCGAGGACGTCGCGACTCGCGACTAGGGAATTGACGAACTCGCGACTTACGTCGCGACTCGCGACTTAACCGGCGCGAATTTCGAGGACGAGATTTTAACATCAGATTTCGGTCCTAGGGATCATAATTCGACTTTCAGACTTTATTTTTACGCTTTTTATCTAGAGAAACTCATTCCTTTTCGTGCTTTTTCTCTTTTGATTTGTTTTTGAGATTGAAAACTCCTTTTCTTCGCTTTGGATTTGGATTGTTCATTGGATTTGACATTGGGATTCTCATTATTAATCGTAAGTTATTTTTCTCAATTGCTTTGTTGATGATGATGGCTTGGGTTTGTATGAATTTTGATGTCGAATTCCATATGAGTAGCTAAATCAATTCTCTAAGGATAGGGGATGATTGATTAGATTCGATAATGATTGAATGCTTTTGATTGTTCATGTCTATTCGAGTTGTGTGAATTCTAGGGTTAGTAGATTGATCACCTTTCTAACCTAGATAATCAACGTGTAGAACCGAGAGGGGAGACGTTGGTTGAATTAGGCTCGTTTAGAATAGATTTGTTCGGAAACGTATTATCTATGTGTTGTTGGAATTTATAGTTGATCGTTTACATTCATTCTCTTGTTACGAAGAGTTATTGAGAGTGAACCTCTGAACGAGAAACGATTCAAGACCTTTAACCGGGCAATCGATTGCCGGTGATTGTGTTAGAACCGAAAACAATTATCCCCGATTCCCTAGCTCTTTAATCATTCAGAGAATTCGTTTGCTATTTTATTTTCATTTTATTTAGTTTAAATCAGTAGTTGATAATTGAAACCAAAAAATATTGAATTAGAGTGTTTAGGAATTTTTCTTCTCTTTTTCGTGATTGAATATACGCACAAGAATAGCCGGCTAACCTTCCTTGCGATACGACCCGGAGAACGAATCTTTTGATTCAACTCCGGTAAAGATACTGACAACACCTAACATCATATGTAAATTCTGAATAATATAAATAAGAATAAATTATTTATTTCAAATCTATAAATTTGTGTAGATAATCTTTTTGTACGTGTAAAAATTTAAAGATATAACTAAGTATAAAAAATAAAAGATAATGAATAAAAGTAAATTAAGAAATGGATGTTTCAAGACATCTATATATATATAATAAGAATTAACATTTTCAAAAATAGTAAGCAAAAAAATAGGGAACATTAATTGCATTCCATTTTTGGTATGTTTTTTTAATTTTTTTAATAAAAAATCAAGTAGCATTTAATGCTAGCATAAATCATGGGATTTGTTATATAAATGCATATTTAAATTTCAAACTTCAAACAAAACATGCCTAAATGTATTTTGAATTTTTTAGGAGAAAAATTTAACAAACACGTTGAAGATTTCATACAATACATATATTTATATATATTATCTCAACATATAGGTTAATTAGTTTCATATCTAAACAATATATATTTAAACAATATATAAACAAATATAATAATTTATTGTACAATACAAAAAAATATATAAACAATATATTTATATACAAATATAATAACAATACAAACAATATATAAACAAATATAATAACTTGTCACGCGTATATTTCGTACAATACATATATTTATATATATTTTCTTAACATATAAGTTAATTAGTTTCATATTTAAACAATATATATTTTAGAAACTTAAAGATTCATAACATTACTGACGTCATGTATATTTATAATATATTGTCACATACATTTTACTACAATTGGTAACTTTTTTAAAATTATTTGAATAACTGGAGGTTGATTTGTAATTTAAATTTCAACTTCATTCAAACATTTAAAGGAAAGTATCATAAGCAGATTTTTTTTGATACATTTCATTTTATCTCAACTTACATATAATCATTTCCGAATTATTTGTTTCTCATAACATCGGACAGAATTACTAATTGCATAGAATTCAATTATGATTTCGAATTTATATCACTGATGTTTAATAATTGCATAGAATTTCAAAGATGTTTATTTATTATAAAAAAAAAAAAAAATTGTAAAAAATATTTGTGTATATTTTGTAAAATGTTTGTACAAAATGTTTTACTTTAAATTTATTTACATAATTTAAATTAATTACATTTATAAATAATATGAACATTTATTAAATATTTTAATTATATAAAACAAAAAGAAGAAGAAGACTACATATTTAACTTGCATAAATAATAATAATGAAATTATATTACAATAAATTTTATAATAAAATAATATAAGTATTATACGAAGAACAAGATTACGTAAAATTGTTATTTTTCTTATATCAAGGAATATATATATTTATATATAATGAAATCAAATTTATATTATTATAAACATGTGAGCGAGATAATATATTAATTAATTTACGGGCTTGCGCTACCAGACTCAGGTTTAATATTTCGACAAAAAAAAAATGACGTTGATGAAAAGATGTAAAAAGATAAATGATCAGACTCTATTATTTTTTAGGCCTAAACGGACAAGCCCTATGGTCTACTCATTCAATATCTCCAGTGAATCGCACGAACTACTTAACGGACAAACTCTGTAGAAATGACTCATTTAATATTTATGCCCCGTGCATCGCACGGGCTACGTACTAGTAACAAATATTGTTAGTTGTAACAATGTAACTTCCTAATATTTATAAGAAAATTACATTAAGAACATTAATTCTTATCTTTAATGAGGGCATTCTTGGCAATTTAAACATTTCAAGAAACAACTCTACCTTTTAAGAGAGTTATTATTATTATATTATTATCATTATTATAGAAAAAAAAAATACTGATATACCTGAGTTTTTCAATTTTGTGTTATTCACATGTGCATCATTTTGAGCTGTTTGCAACGATCTGATTCCTATTTGGTTATCAGTAATCTCTTCCTATGTTCTTACAGTTGGAGAGAATGGTTAGTGAGGCGGAGAAATTCGCAAAGGAGGACAAGGAAAAGAGGGACGCCATAGACACCAAGAACCAAGCAGACTCAGTAGTGTACCAGACAGAAAAGCAGGTGAAAGAACTTGGGGACAAGGTTCCNACCAGTAAGGGTGGGGGGAACTTGGGGACAAGGTTCCAGCTTGCCTTCTGCAAATAAGAGTATAAGCAATTGTGCCACATTTGAATCACACAAATAGGCACGAGCCATTCGACATAGTTCATATTAGAATCGAATCTCTCATTTTATAGCCACACATTCTTTTGGTGCAATTGCAAATGAAAATTTCAAATTAACAAACTGGCAAGAAACATGAGCTCATCAATCACCTATTAACCTATACTGTAATTAACACACGACAATTGACAAGCCACAGCCAAGTTCATCCGTATACATCTGTTGGCATTGAATTGGAAGATCACGTGAAAAACAAACAGAGAGATTGAAACAATCAGTCGTTCACAACCACTGATGAAGGATTCCTCAAAACGTTAAGGCTTAGTAGTATAGGTTTTAGTATTTCAATAATAAATTAATATCTCTGAGGCTGAAGGTTTCCATAATTCCACTTGATCGACTTTTCTCGTATTATTTTTATTTAACCTGTAATCAGAATTTGATCCTTGTTGATCAGATATTCTCTTCAGTTTGTGCTCCCAAAAAAATAATTTGCCCACACTTTAGTCTAGGTGAAGTTTTGAGAACAGAATTAATTCAACAACTCCAGGCTCACAGGACGTAAGTTCTGACCTTTTGGATACACAGAATTTCAACTATTGTTCTCAACTGCAACCTAAAACCAAAAATAAAAAATTATAATAAAAATAAACCACAAATCCATCATTCATAAATAGTGAAAAGTTATATATTTACAATTAAAAAAAATTATAAATATACGAATAAAAAAAATCATAGGTGGACAAAATGACTAGCAACTAAACGAAAATTAAAATTAATTAGCCAAAACTTCCCCAAATAAAATCACATCACATTCGTATTTCAGCTCATGCATTCCATCTAACACCAGAGGCATACGAATAACAATTACAACAACAAATATTCCCTTTTTTCAGAAGGGTGTAACTCGCATATCAAAAACTCAATAGCTAACTAACGCAGACAAAAACCCAGCAAGGCGTTCTCAAGCAACAAAACACAGCTTACTTATGCCGTTTTATTATTCTAACCAAAATCCACAAAACCATATTAGAAAATCATAATAATAATAATAATAATAATAAGTTGACTTGACAAAAACTTTAAAGATCAAGAAACACAAACTCCTGAGCGTATTTCAACTGCCTCAGCTATTTCTACTGCAACTCCTTCCTGTTCGTAACAAAGATCAAGCATATTAATGCAATGAGAGATTTAAGGGGGAAAATAATTAAATAAACTCAGAACAAAATAGATATTGATGGCAATCCAAATGTTGAGTTCATATTCATACCTGTGCTTCCTTTGTGCTGCAGGCTCCAAGATGAGGTGTAACAGTGACATTCTCATGCTGAACCAATTTGCAGTCTTTTGCTGGGGGCTCCTCTGAGAACACATCAAGGGCTGCCTATATATATATCAGAATGAACAATTTCAAAAAATTAGAAATGAAGCAACAACTCAAATTTTCCCACCAGGTACTTAAAACTGGATGATATGAGCTTTGAAGAACATAAAATGATATTGTCTGTTCCCATTAAATCAATGTTAATTGGGCACCACTCGTGTCATAGATGTTAGAACATAGTAAAACCCAACATGACTGAGAACTGAGGAGAGCGAAAAACTACAAGAGGTCTGAAGATCGAGCTGATCTCGTATAGAATATGTTCCAGCATACATAACAATTCAATTCAAGAAAAAGGGGGGAAAACAAACCTGGGCTACTGTTCCATTGTCAAGTGCCCTCACTAGTGCATCTTCATCGATAACACCACCCCGGGCGACATTTATGATGCGCACTCCCTTCTTCATCTTACCAAATGTCTCATCGTTTAAGAATGATGAGTAATTGAATTCAGTTCTTAAACCTAAGGAATATATAATACTCAACAGGTAGAAGAGTGTATGCCAAGACTTGTACTCCCCAATCCTATGCAGTGTATCCTTGTATATTATCTCATTAAATATCTCTAAGCTCGAATCGAAAATACGACTCTTCATGTAATATAAATATCTTCTTATGTTCTCTTTAACCATTTAATTCAAAATATGGTATTCTGTACATGCCCTACAATTGTGTTTCTGTAGACTCTTTGGCCCAAAAAACAAGTTGAGTTATACTCCTGCCTCTCAAGGATTTACAATGGGCATATGGATATCAGAAATTGAAACTTCTCTACTTCATATCGGGAAACTCTGCAATATCTACCATCTTCAACAAACGATTCGCCTAAATTCAAACAAAAATACGGAAACCAGCCAACCGGTTAGTTTCTATAATCATTTTTACTAGTGCCCACTTTGGGCTTTATCTACCTGATGGGAGTACAATATCTCCAGCAAAAACAACTTTGAGCTGCTAAAACTGACAGTTAGGGGCATAAGATACTAAGAGGAGATCCAATTGACAACAAGCAAAGGTCCAGAAACTGCAAATGGATGGTGTTCATATATATACTCTATCAACGTAGTCAAATACAACTCTCTGGATATAGTCTAAATAAAAGTTATACAGATTGAACAAAAAAGAACAAAGAACAACTAAGATATAGCGGGATTCTTTGTCCAATAATAAACACTAAAGTTCCGACTCTTCAAGCTCTGATTTTCGGTAGTTGGTTCTGATTACCAAGAAAAACAGTAATATAAAGCTCTACTTCCCCTAACATCTGCTCTTGTTCCTCTAATATACTCTTTGCAGAAAGCACCACTGAGTCGGCACATTCATCCACATTGATCTCCGTAAGCGTGGGTATATTTCCAACTTCTAGTGGGAT
The DNA here is from genome assembly GCA_008636005.1 of Striga asiatica. Lineage (NCBI taxonomy): Eukaryota > Viridiplantae > Streptophyta > Magnoliopsida > Lamiales > Orobanchaceae > Striga > Striga asiatica. Next base: position 1,353,051 of record BKCP01010626.1, on the reverse strand, counting down.
CTCCTTCAGCTTGGGTAGACGAGATAGTTGAAGCTGCTCGAGGCGCGGGAAGTGTGTGGCCTCCACCCTCCAATGTTCCAAAGAGTCGCAGTCCAAGATTTTCAAGTCTTTCAAGCTCTGAAATCCGCCCTCGGCTGTTTCCCACTCGGGCCCCACGAACGCATCATCAAATATATTGAGGGCCTCGAGATATGGCAATGACCCTATCTTTGTACCCAACGCCTCCCACCCCAGCCTCGTGCCACACAGAGTCAGCTCCCTGAGCGAATCCGGGAATGTGATCATCAAGTCCCTTGCCACCTCACTTTTCCTCCAATCAATAAGGCATTTAAGGGTCTCCAGCTTGCGTAGCCGACAGAGATTGACGAGGCCATAATCAGCCGGAGATAATTCCTCCTCCTCCTCCTTCTCCTTCTCCTTGTATTCTATTCCGAGCTTCTTGATATTGGGGATTCTCTTGACCACTTCCTCACCCAATATCAAGTTACGTATGATCTGCAGCGTCTCTAGATTCTCCAACACCATACGATCACCATTTTCGAATTCTTCCACGGGAGGAGGATCCGCGAGCCGGATCATGGGCATCTCGACGTGCCTGAGTTGGGGCATCTGCCAAATGTCCAGCACCGGCCTTATAATGCCATAAGTAACTTGTATCGTCCGTAAATTCCAGAGTTGGCAAATATTTCCTATCTTAATAATAAAGTAAGTTCCCAATGGTCGAGGGGGAAATAAGGGGATGACGACCAGGTGGCACAAGTTGGCAGGAAGAAATAATTCTTGTGAAGAATCTCTACCGGGGTAACGAGGTGATGACATATTTGATCTATTCTCTCCATTCAGAACCCTAAGCAATCTAAAAGGAACTACAGATGGTAAAATTGCATCAACATTCCATATCAGAGTCCGTGCGCGTGACGCGGATTGCACGGATTCAGGGAGTGGACGGGGAATGTATTCCCCCTCTGATGCAGCATGGTGAATGCCAATACGGCGTTGGGCACTCCAACTTTGGTCGTGCTCAGGGTTGTGCGTTGTTCCCGTCGTACGGAAGAATTTGAATTTCTCGGCTTCCTTTATGCAAAGGTCTCTCAGAAGATCGTGGATGTTGCACCATGTTATACTTACAGTATGGCCCCACCACCCAGGCCCCACCCCACGAACCATGATTAGGTTTCTGAGGATGAGATCTTGTAGGTACACTACTCTGGCAACTGTTTCCAGACTTTTACCGGCTACTGGTTTCACAAATCCTTCATCAACCCATAGCCTCATGAGCATGGTGATGCTAATACTGCAGTCCTCTGGGAACATGCCCATGTAGAGAAAACACGGCTTCAGATGGACCGGAAGTTGATTGTAGCTCAACTTTAGTATTCCAAAGCAACGCTCGCCCTCCTCTAAATTCACGATTGAGCTTAAATTTTCTGCCACGTGTTGCCAGTTTTCTCGTGTTTGTTCAGACTTTGCTAGGAGTCCTCCGATCACGACAATCGACAACGGAAGGCCTTGGCAGTTCCTGGCAATCTCCTTCCCAATCTCTTCCAACTCCGGAGGGCACCCTTGTTCTTGAAACACACACCTACACAACAGATTCCAACTTTCGTCCAGCTTCAGAAAAGGCATTTGAAAGTAGTCTGGGTCATCCAGTTGCAAAGCCAGTTTCGATGGCCTAGTTGTTATTAGTACTTTGCTCCCGTTGTTGTTACCTGGAAAGAAGGACTTCACCCTGTTCCACGCGTCCGTGCCCCAAATGTCATCCATCACAATCAGATACCGTTGCCCAAATAAGCTCTTATACAACATCTCTCCTAATTTATGTTCGTTGTCCTCACTCGCCATGGTTTTATTCAAACAGTGAAGGACTTGTAACAAAATCCTTTTCGAATCAAATTCTTGAGAGACTGTAGCCCATCCACGAATATAAAAGTGTTCCACAATAAGTTGATTTTCGTAAATACGTTTTGCAAGAGTGGTCTTACCAATGCCACCCATGCCGGTAATGGCGATGATCCGACGACCGGATTGTTTATTGGTCAGCTCATCCATGATGTCGTTCATGACACCCGCCATCGTGTCGTCCCCCTCCAAATAACGACTGTTGGTCAGCTTGTCCATGTCCATGATGTCGTTCATGACATCATCAGAACCCAGCATGTCGTCATCGGAAGGAACAATTTTTTTCCCCGCCTTCTCTTTAACAGCAGCCACGTCTTTTGTGATGGAATCGAAGTCGTGAATCACTTTCTGTAGCTCTCCATACAAAGACTCGTTGTCCTTGGAACTGATGATAGCTTCCCCACGAGCATCGATATGATCGGCAGTGTGGGACTGGATAATATCCTCTGCCTCGTGAGACGCATCGGATTCCACCATCATTCTCCGTATATATCGATACAAAGAGTCTTCGTCTTCATCCCTAATATGATCGATATGATCGGCAATATGGGACTCGATAATGTCCTCTGCCGCGTGAGCCGCATCGACCATACGCCCCTCCAAGCCATCTGCATCATCGATGGTATAGTTTTCAAGAAAATCTTGCAAGAAAGCAGCCTTTTTTATCAGAGGTTCGATTTGTAGTTTGTCGAGGGAGATGGGTGGGCGAGGGTGATTCAGGATTTGGTGTATGGTGTTTGTAAGAGAAAGCAAAGCTCCATAAGCTGCCATGGATCCCTGTTGGTGAAGTGAAGTCCGATTTAGCTAGGAAGATTTTTCTCAAATGCTTATTTCCGGTGAAGAAGAATATGAAATTCAGATGAAATGCAAATGATATAATGGATCTGGTGTTGAGACTTTGAGTAGGTACCGTAAAATCATTATTGTAAAAAAGTTGGGACCATTAAGTGGGCCTGCCATCTTGACCCACAATGACCAAATCTATCACACCTAATGTCGCTGTATAGCAAAAGTAGCCTCTATTATTGATGGGTTGTTTTCGGCTAAATTCTCCAAAAGAAGAAGTGAATGATGATATGCATTATTGGATTGTAACAAATTATTTGACTAATGTAATAGCTGATTTGATTAAGGAATTTTATTAATATAGTTTGTAAATAGTTGTTTGCTAAATACAATTCATAATGCCATTATGAAAAATTTATGTCGACCTTGTTGACTATTAGTTGAAACAAATAGTTTATTGTATTAGTTGATAAGGTTGTTAACGAATCGAGTATCTGCGAAGAAAAGCTCGTTCGAGCTTGTTTGTATTTGATAAGAGCTCGTTCATTTGTTAATCGAGCTGAATTCGAACATAAAATTAAACTTGTTTAATAATCGAATGATACGGGCTCGTTCGCGAATGTTCGATAATGTCCGCGAACATTAATTTATTATAATTTTATTTTATTTTTGTACATTTGCATGATGTTTTTAATAAAAAAATCTATATGAAATTTTTTTTTTTCGAGTTCAGACGAACAAATTTTGAGTTAATTAAACATATTTAAAAAGTTTGTGTTCTAAATTATTCGAACACGCACGAACTCAAGTTTTGGCGAACAATTAAAACGAAAGACCTTGAACACAATTTTTTACTCGGAAAAATAAATAAACGAACACGAATAGTGTTCCAACATAAACGAATACGAACTCGAAATGCCCAAACTTGACTTGGTTCAATTACACCACTACTAGCAATTAGCGGACTAGGGGATTGTTTTAGAAGTTTGTAAATAGGTAGTTGTTTGGTAGTAGGTGGACAAACTGACTTTAGCAATTGAACCATAATTAAAATAAATTAAAATTGAGCCATAACTTCTCCCAAAAA
>BKCP01010626.1:1333666-1349144 GCA_008636005.1 Striga asiatica | reverse complement strand
CAGAAAAAAAAAAAAAAACCCAGCAAGGGCTTTCTCAAGCACCAATACAGCTTACTTATGCCGTTTCATTATTCTAACCAAAATCCACAAGACCATATAAGAAAATCATAACAAATAACAAATATAAGTTGACTTGACAAAAACTTTAAAGATCAAGAAACACAAACTCCTCAACAGCTGGCACTTCCCCAATCTTTCTCAACGTATCCTTATCAGGCTCCTCATCCACCCCTATCGCCATAATCGCCTTTGTCCTCTTCACCACCCTCCCCACGCTCATGAAGCTCACGTTCACATTACTCTCCGCAAGAATACTCCCCACACGCCCAATCATCCCAGGCTGGTCCACCTGGCGGCAAAGTATAACATTCCCTTCCAAGCTCACGTCCACACTAAACGGGCCCACACGGGTCAGATGCGGGTCCCCGTATTTCACTTTCCCCTCAATACTAATATTTCCATTCTCCAATAAGGCGCTCGCGAATTTTGATTTGACACTGCTGATCTGGACCTGAATGGATTGGATCGGGCTTTCGGTGGACGAGTCGGACAAAGCCCGCTCCTCGCTTATGCGGATGCCTTTCTGCTTGGCAGTGAAGTCAGCATTGACGAGGTTGATGTGGGCATCCGAGATGGGCTCGATAAGGCCTTTCGTAATCATGGCCCGCAAGAGGCGGGTGTCCAGGCTGTCAGGGTCACGGGCCGAACGGTAGATAACTTTGACCGACTGAATCCCACTCCCTCCCGCGACCAGCTGCACGGCTATCCGACCGAGTTTCTCAGCTAGGGTGACGTAAGGAGCCAGCTCAGACAGGACCTGGTAATATTACAAAAGTACCCCTAAGCTCGGACAATGTATATTTGTTTCTGTCCAGGTTTTATGTAATTATTATACTAGTTGAAGGATTTTGATTACCTCGGGAGGGACCATTGGAGCATTCACTGCAGTTGCCGAGAGTTCGCCTCTCAGGGCACCAACAACTGCCTCGGCTATTTCAACTGCAACTCCTTCCTGTCCGTAACAAATATCACGCATATTGATGCAATGAGAGATTTGAGGTGGGAAATCAAATAAATAAACTCGTAAAAGAAAACTAGATATTGATGGCAATCCAAATGTTGAGTGCATAATCATACCTGTGCTTCCTTTGTGCTGGCTCCAAGATGAGGTGTAACAGTGACATTCTCATGCTGAACTAATTTGCTGTCTTTCGGTGGGGGCTCCTCTGAGAACACGTCAAGGGCGGCCTATATATATCAGAATGAACAATTTCGAAGAATTAGAAAATGAAGCAACAATTCAAAAATTCTGACCAGGTACTCAAAACTGGATGATATGAGCTTTGAAGAACATAAAATGATCTTGTCTGTACCAATTAAATCAATGTTGGGCACCACTCGTGTCATACAACTTAGTAAAATCCAACATGAATGAGGACAGAGGTGACAGAAAAACTACAGGAGGTCTGAAGATCAAGGTGAACTCTTATAGAATACGTTCCAGCATACATAATAATTCAAGAGAAAGGGGGAAAAAAAACCTGGGCTACTGTTCCATTGTCGAGTGCCCTCACTAGTGCATCTTCATCGATAACACCACCCCGTGCAACATTTATGATGCGGACTCCCTTCTTCATCTTAGCAAATGTCTCATCGTTTAATATCTTGTTAGTGGTTGGAGTAAGAGGCATGTGGAGAGAAATGAAGTCAGCTGTAGAGATTGCCTCGTCAAAAGACACCAAGTCCACACCAATGGCACGTGCTCTATCGGCTGGAGCATAAGGGTCGTGAGCAATCACATTCATTCCAAGACCTTTCGCACGTCTAGCAACTTCAGAACCAACTTTTCCAAATCCCATGATGGCCAAAGTTTTGCCAATCATAGACACGCCAACATATTTATTACGTTGCCATTTTCCTGTCCGAAGCATTTTAAGAATGATGAGTAAATGAATTTAACTCAAACGATAAAAGAGTTTATTCCAAGACTTATACTCCCCAATCCTATGCAGTGTATCCTTGTATATTATCTCATTAGAGATCTTCAAGCTCGAATTGGGAATACGACTCTTCATGTAATATTTTCTGTGCAAATATCTTCTTACGTTCTCTTTAACCATTCAAAAGATGGTAGTTTGTACATGCCCTACAATTGTGCTTTGCACACTCTTTGGCCTAAGAAACAAGTTGAGTTATACTCCTGCCTCTGAAGGATTTACAGTGGGCATATGGATATCAGAAATTGGAACTTCTCTTCTTGAAATCAGGAAACTCTGCAATATTTATATTCTTCAACAAATTATTCGCCTAAGAGATATCTGTACCTTGGTATCCCACAACAAACTGTATATTTGATTATTCGAACACATATATGGAAACCGACCCCTACTGATTAGTTTCTATAACCATTAACATCTGACATTTTTACTAGTGCCCACTTTGGGCTTTATCTACCTGATGTGAGTATAATATCCAGCAAAACAACTTTGAGCTGTTAAAACTGACAGTGGGGCATAAGATTCTAAGAGGAGATCCAATTGACAAGAAGCAAAGATCCAAAAACTGCAAATTGTTGGTGTTCATATATATACTCTATCAGTGTAGTCAAATACAACTCTCTTGATATTCTCTAAATAAACGTTGACACAATTTGAACAACAAATAACAAAGAACAACTACATTCAACGGTCTACTTTGCCCCGTACTTGGATCTGCGTTGCTAGTTGCCCCTCATAAGGAGCTTGTTAGACTTCAATTTATATGATATTTAACTTCAATGGAAATAAATTAATATTAAAATCAAAAATAGACATGAAAATCGGAACTCAATCTATTAGCTCCCCCTGTCAATTTGGCCAACCAAATTCCGGATCAAAAGTCAAAACAACAAGGTTCATACAGTAATCGCATCATACCAGCTTTCATGGAAGCATCAGCCTGCGCGACGTTCCTCGCCATGGCGGCCAGCAGCGCGATCCCGTGCTCCGCGGCGGCAATCGTGTTCGCCGTCGGCGCGTTCACGACCAGGCAACCGAACTCCGTTGCCGCCTGCAAATCCACGTTGTCGATCCCGACGCCGGCACGCCCCACCACCTTCAGCCTCCCCTTAGCCGCCTCGAACACCTGGCGCGTCACCTTCGTCCCGCTCCGCACGATCAGCGCGTCGCACTCCGCGACCTTCGCGCACAGTTCCTCCGGAGATAGGCTGTAAAGGCACTCGACGTTTCCAAAGCTGCGCAGCAGATCGAGCCCGGCTTCACCAAGCTTCTCGGAGACCAGGACCGTGGGCCTCGGCGATCCGGCGGCCAGATCCGGATCCGGTGACCTGGATGCCAGCTCCGATTTCTCGGCCGTCTTGAGAACATTGCAGATCACGGCGGCGCGTGGAGTAAGATTTGTGGGAACGGCGGTGAGGGACGCCTTCTGGAGGGAAATGGAAGGGGCGGAGAATGAGAGGTGGGCGGATGCGGTTGAACTTCTCTTCGGTGGCCGGCAAAGTTGATTTTGGGTTGTGAGCTTGGTTGAGGCGGATGAAATGGAGGTGGCAGCCATGGTTTTTTTGTCTCTTTCTCTGTGTACACTGTGTGTGTGTGTGTGTTTATGCTTCAAAAGTTGTTGGGAGACTATGGAGAACAACAGTAGACCATAGATTTTTGCGCATATGTTCTCGCGTTTGCCTCTGTCTCTGTATGGAAATGTTATCAACTTCTAGTTTTTTGTTACTTGAATTAATATGGAGTATTTAAATTGAGTAGTCTTCTGTGATGCCATTTTAATCATTAGATCTGTATACTTTTATTCATGAATATTTATACACTCATTAAAAATTGTCATAAGATCTGTATATTTTTATTCACGAATATTTACACACTCGTTAAAAATTGGCATATTCTATATTAACATAAACAAGGCTATGTTTGTTAAAATTAACTGATAAGCTAGCTAATAGCTTATAGACTATGTTTGGTAAAATTAGCTGATAAGTTAGTTTATAGCTTATTTATAATTTTTGAGCTTATAGCTTATAACTTATAGCTGAAAAGCTAGCTTATATGATGAAAGTGTTTGGTAAAATAAGTTGATAAGCTAGCTGAAATAAAAAAATTAACTAGCTTATTTGAAAAGCTACCTAAAGTAGCTTAAGAAATAAGTTCGAGCTTTTTAAAAAAGTTCGTCCTACCAAACGAGACTTATTTAAATACAGGGAGCTTATAAGCTAATCAAATAAGCTAGCTTATTTGTCAAACCAAACATAGCCTAAAAGTATAATATTTAAATATTTATGCATTTATAATAAATTGTAATATTTTAAATAATAACATAAATTGTTAAATTGTTCATAGAGTATTGCGAATCGATTGTCTAACAATTAGTATAACATTTGATAGTGTAAATATGTAATATTATTCAAAAAGATTGATGGGTCGACCTAATTATAGATTTCCTCATACAAAAATTATTATCTTAGACATCCTAATCATTTGACGGGTCGACAACAGTTAAATTTTATAATCACACATGAATTATTATCTTAGACACTTTAACCATTAGACAGGGTGACTTGTCATACATTTGTAACAAAAATTCATACTTATGTTATGAAATATTATACTTTTGTTTATGCTATTTTCGTAAAATGTGACATTTCAGTTTGAAATTATGTACTTATGTTGGAAAAAGTATGATTGTATATCCATTAAAGACATTTGACGGTAATAGTATGGTAAATAATATATATTTATGAAATGTGTAATACTGTGATACCTCAACTACATTAGTACAGAGCCCGTGCGATGCACGGGGTGCACAATTTTAAGGCTATTTATCCAGGCTTATAATTATATACATGAATAAAGAAAAATGTACGGAATATATATAGTACGTGACCCGTGCGAAGCACGAGATATATTTATTTACAGAATATTATATTATAAGATGCAATATTCAATAAAAGTTTATTTAGAGAATATTATATTATAAGATGCAATATTCAATAAAAGTTTATAATACGCAAGAAAATTGTACAATGTTCAATAAAAGTTTTATAATATTCAAGTGGAGTCTTAAAGTCTTTTGTACATTAAAATAATATTTTAATCAATGAGTTTCCTTTCCTTGTAGCCAAATTGTGAATGTGATTTGAGGAGTACAACAAATCGATATATAGTTGACTTGCTTTTTTCATTGTAGTTTTTTTTCTTTTTTTTTATAATGAATTTAAAGATATACTAAAATATAGCAAAAATTAATTTTTTTATTACAATTAGGAATTTTACTAAATATAAACTCTCAATCTATAGTGTTAATTAACGTTTAAGTCTAAAAAATTAGGAATTTTTACCCTTTTAATCAACGTTTAAGTCTAAAAAACAATAGAGTTATTATAAGTTTTTTTTCTACATCTTTTAAAACATTAAATATGAGCATGTTAGGGCTAGCTTGTAAAATAATTAATATATTATCTCACTAAAACATTTATACTAATAAAAATTTAATTTTAGCATATAAATTTATCTCTTGATATAAGAGAAAGTAATAGTTTTACTTATTGTTGTTCACCATATAATATTTAATTATTATTTTATTATATAATAAAAAAGAAATATTGTTAAATAGTGTAGTAGAATTGTTATAAAATTATATGATTTTTTCTTTATAATATGAATTTAATATTTTTTTATGATTTGATAATATAAACAAATCTATACTTAACTTTGACAAATAAAACAAATAAATACTTTAGTAAGTATTTAATGTATATACTAAATAGGAATATATTTGGTATAATCAAATACCAAATATAATCAAATTATACTTACCTTTTTAAAATAAAACAAATAAATAAATCAATTATATAAATAAAATATTATAATACCAAAATAGTAATGGCATTTAATGCAGTTGATTTTTCTGGATAGTAAATCTAGTAAATAGAATCTCCTTTTATATAAGTATAGATTGTATAATACGTAAATAGTAATGCAATAAATGTTGTTGACTTTTTTTTATACTAAATCCGGTAAATGGTATACCTTTTAATATAAGTATAGATGACTATAATCAGTTGTTTATAATCGTATTGATGTTGGACAAAGTCGACCTTATTTGAGTGAGTAATAACGCATGGGGTTTTATGTGTTGAGTTCACCTACATTTGTATGGATATATAGATTGTTTGTACGCCTGTAAACAAGTCGAGCCGAATTCGAGCTCGAGCTCTTAACGAGTCGAGCCGAGTTCGGCTCGTTAAGTAAATGAGTCAGAAATTGAGCTCGAACTCGACTTGTCTATCACATTAACAAGTTGAGTTCGAGCCGTAACGACCCGATCTCGAGCTTTAACGAGTCGAACTATAGAAAATTGTATAAAATTTCTTTTTTCGAGTCTTAACGAGTTTTATCGAGTCAAATTGTTAACCAAACGAGCTTTAAATGAACTTAAATTGGACTTGTTAAGGCATCGAGCTCGAGCCGAGTCAGACTCATTTAAATTAAAAGCACTAATTGTGTGCAATCGGACGGTTAAAATCACGAGTACCAATTATAGTGAAATCATACTTGATGTTGATATTAGTTGAATTGTTGAAACTCCATTATATTTGAACATTTTGCCTCGCATATTGAAGGAAGAAACTGGATGTACCATAATGAGAGTAGGTGACTGATTGTGAAATTTGACCTTGCTATTATGAGGGAATTGAACTTTGGACGGTAGCAATGGTTGGTGGAGATATGACATTTTATTTTATTATTTTTATTTTTGAGATTTTAGGTCTGTATTCAGTTGTTACACTTCATATAGGCATGAAAGTTTGATCAATCAGTTTTGTTTTTCATAATATTTTTTAATGCATATATTCATTTTTATATTAAACTATCACATATAAAAAAAATATTAAATACTAATACAATATAAGTGTACTTTTTTTATTAATAAGTATAACGAATCTTCGCATATAACTGTGTTAACCATTATAACATATGTGAACAAATTTGCTAGATAGTTAGAAATTTAGTTATATTTTATAAGTTAACTTAACTCATTAATTAATATCGACTTGATAGGTGATAGTTTGAAAATAACAATCGAAAAATTAGCTGATATATTTAAGAAATGTTAGGTTAAATTAGTTGATAAGTTGGCTTAAACAAAAATTTCAATATGAGTTTTTAAAATGTAACAAAAATTAGCATTTTTTTATTTTTATTTTTTTTTCTATGGTGAGTATTGAATCATATTTTTGCTTCCATTTAATGGCACTTTAGTCTTTACTCTCCTAAAGCGAAAAGGGCTGACACAGTGACACTTCACGTTCATGAAATCATATGGGACTTATATATACCTTCATACATTTATACATAATTGCAAAATCTAGTGCGACTGTGTGGACCAACTACATAATTATACAGGTCAGATCCGCCATATTTCATGAAGACAAAAATGTTTATTTATACTATTAAAAATGTTATACTATGTCATATTATTAATTTTATTTTAAGTAGGATATTTTCTAATAAAAATATGTACACTTGTGAAAATAGTAAAATTGTCTAATTGTTAGGTCGGTCTAATACAACACCTACTGTATAAATAAACATTTTTTTGTAAATCTAAGTGATATTTTATAAATTAATTTTGAAATTGTTGACGTTCGGGCGTCAGCCACAATAACGGAGCGACTTAATTACAAAATAATAGGGACTTACGTTATAATGATTTGTTGCTATTATAAAAGAGCTTGAATAAATTAACGATTTACAAGAGAATTTGAAAANNNNAATGACACAAGAAGTTGCCGATCCATAGAGAGAGATCGACAAGAAGAATAATAGTGTATTTATGATGTATTTTTCCCGGTGTTAGTTGTTATTTGTTTGAGCCTGGGGACTTGCTATGGAATCGACGAGATGGTGGAAGTACCTTGAGACGAGAGTTTTTGAATTTATACATTAAAAAGTATAAAATAATCATGACGAGGGGCAATTAAGGTCATAGAAGAATGACACGCATTTCATACAAAACTCTTCTTTTGATTGTGGTATCGATTGGGCGGTCGCTTTAACAGTTTGATTTGTTAGGGCTTGATTGTTTATTGAATAATTTACTCAACTTTATTTTATATTTAAAATCTAACTAAATTTTAACTCAGCTCTACTATCTTTAATATTATTTATATAATTCATTAATACAAATCAATCATTCTTACACATTACATTAATTTTAATTCACTATTCATCCACTCACATAATTTTAACTACCTATCATTTACAATCATTTATCTCCTACTTTTACATTAAATTAATTTTAATCATTATATTTTAAATATTATTTTAATTCATTTTTAAAATTTTACTAACAACTAATTATACCATTTTTTTTAAAATTAATTATTGTTAACCTAAATAACTCATTTTGAACAAATTATTTCATAAACAATCAAGCCCTTAATTTTCGTTCATACCGTAGCGAGATCGACAATTTTCTAGGATAAAGAATATGGAGAGATCGACGCCCCGTGCGAACGTGGATCGACGTGGTCTTGGCGATGGAGGATTGTTCTTTTCCATAATTTGGGCCCAGAGTAAAGGCTATTTTATGTATAACATAGATGATAGCTTATAACTTATATTGAAGAAAAACAAAATCAACATTAAGATATTTAGTAAAGTCAATTGATCAGTCAATGGAAACATTAAATTTCAATTATCTTACTTGAATATAAAAGCGTGACTCGAACTGTTCTAAAATCTAATAATATAAAACCAAACTAATCTGAATAGGATAAATTTATTAATTAGTTAATTAAGCTAAAAATTAATATATATTGAAATAACTCCATAGTTATGTAAGAGTATATTATATGTATAAAGATTATTCAAGAAGTAATATTCAAGTGTACTTATTTATAAGGTGTGTTATAAGAGCTGTTACATAAAGCAAACTATTTATAAGCTTAACTCGGTTCTAATTATTAAGATTCGAAAAATATGAAATTTGTATGTAACTTTTAAAATCCAACTCGTTAGGTTTAGATTCAGCATGTTAAGCCTATAAAAGTTTGTATTTAATTTTATATATCTCAACTCGTTAAAATTTATGTTCGACTTATTAATATTAATAGATGTGCCAAATTTGAACTCGTTTATCGGCTCATTTAAAATTCGATTTAGTGCAACTCGAGTTCAAACTCAAGTATCAATAATTTAAGGTAGTCTCATCTCGTCTATACATGTGATGTTATTGACAAAAAAAATTATTAATTACTGTGCAACTTCTCAAAACTACATTTATAAAAAAAAAAAGGAAGGAATAACAAATATCATCAAATATTATTTCATAATTCTAATGACCCTTATAGGTTGATTTCCCAATATTTGTATTTTATTTCAAAATCCACTTAGATCTTATAGAAGTGCACAAAATCGAATTATCATTAGATTAGATCACATTTACTTTGGTTGTTAGCCGACAAAGTTGAGTTGATTATTGCCGTCGCACATGAGACGAGGCCACACAAATAAACAAATAAACGGCACATGAAATATCTAACTATTTGGCCTAACATAATTCCTATAGATTCCCCTATTTTCTCATAATAATAATAATTAAAGTTGGGGCCACCTCATTTTTCATTTATTTATTTTTTAATTCAGATGCATATTAAATGCATTCCATCAGATTTATTTTGCGAAAAATGTTTTATGTACGTAATCATGTACATACATGTGTACATAACACTCACATAGATTGAGTCTTACAAAAATTAAAAAATTAAGTGGACCTCACTCAATGTGCGTATTTTATACACCTGTATATACATTTATTATATACTTGTAGTATGATCCTGTTTAAATATTGTTATTAAAAAAACACAAAATGTCCATACCATATCAAGGCTGCAAATGGGCTACTTGGCCCAAATTGTAAGCTACACATGGTTCCATAGGAGCCCAGCTTAATATAAGGCGCAATGTTATTTTACACATTTATTACACTATTTTTTTAATATTTTTGTAAAAATAAAAATATTTAAAATAAAATCATTCTAGATATAAACCATAAAAGAATAAAAATAATGCAGTCTAAATTCAATGACAAAAATAAACAAATAATCAACCATACATGAATTATAAAAGTTAGTAAACTTGTAATTTAAATAAAATATTCATAAATATGAGAACAAAACAAGTTCTGAACCCAAATTGTATAGTTTTCTCTATTGGAAAATTAGGAGGGATTCGGCCCTACTGGTATGGAACGTAAGCTCAAATATATTTATTTAGGTGTATGTTGATTTAATGAGTGAGCCACACCTACTGATATTGATCAATGCAAAATAAATATATAAACCTAAAAATAGAATAAAAGTAAACAAGTAATTAAGTGTTATTTTTGCATATTTTTTAGACTAACATTGAAAATCAACTAATTATATTAACAAAAGATTAAAGAACACTTGTACGAGCTTTCAAGTGACAAGGTGGAAAAGATTATTTGTTTCAAAATGGTGTCAAAATTTATGTTCCATTATGTTGAATGAATGACACATGTACAAAAACATCATTACACGAAATAAAATGTAAATTGGAATTGATTTGAAACAGGAGACACTACAAGAAAAAAGGTGTTTGGCGACGCTTATTTTTTTGTTTAATGACGTTTTTTAGCGTCACAAAAAATTTACCTACACTATTGAAAGTGTCGCGAGTTGCGTTGCTAAATTTGATGTCACGAAATTATTTACGACGCATGACTTTAGCGTAGGTAATTTTTCATGCGTGACACTTTTCTAATGCGTTACAAAAGAATTTGTGACCCAGGTTATTTGCGTCAGTAATAATCATGCTAACGCTTTTTTAGTGCGTCATCATTATAAAATTTGGCGACACACCACATGTGCGTTGTAAATTTCAATATGTGACACTTTATTACATGTGTTGTTATAACGAGTTCTAGTGACACAAAATTTATGCGTTTATAAATTTTAATGCGCCAACACTTTTTTTATAGTGTCGTGGTTATGTATTTAGCAACACTATTTTGAAACGATTTCATTAGGGATGGCAATGGGTCAGGTCGGCCGGGTAGTAATAGACCCCAAAAGGCCCGCACTAGTGCGGTACCGTAATTACTTGGTTTGTTGCGTTCACACTTGAAGAGTTGGTTAATTACGGTACCGCCTCTAGTGTGAACACTGCGTTCACACTTAAATAGTTGGTTAATTACGGTACCGCCCCTAGTGTGAACACTCGCAGTATATAAACAACCTCGTCCTGGTTGTTTGTTTATATACTGCGAGTGTTCACACTGGGGTGTGACCCGTGACGGGTCCAACATGTCGAACACGCAACCTGGCCATCCCAAATTTGTCTTTTTCAATATTTACCTGTCAAACCATACATTTACAGAATATATATAAATTTGCACAATAATTAAAATAGTCTCAACTTATAATATTCTAGAATCCAACAAACACACCAATAGTCTTACAATTCAAAACACAAATATTCAAATATGCCAAATCATGAAACCTAAACAATATTCTGGCAATGCAACAAATACACATTTAGGCTTCCCATTTTTTGTTCCATAGACTGCTTTGAAAGTAACACGACGATGTCTGTACTTGTACTTCTCTCAATATATTGTGGTGGAGGAGCAGTAGAAGCATCATACTCAAGATGCGACCTCAGTGCCGAATTGCATCTCAGCATCATTAATGCAATCAACAAACCACCATTCGGATGAAGTGTCCAGACATTCATCATTAGAACCAGACCTTTATGCAAAAAATATAATTTTCATCATAAGATTTGCTCCATAAGTCAAATTAATTTCCATTTAATTGAAAAAAAAGTGCAGGACAACAAACCTGTAAATGCAGCCACTCGGACACTTCTGATAGAGCATCCACAAGAGATTCCCGAGTCTCCTGAACATTTGAATGAAAACACATTTAGTGGTTAAGAATAAACTAAAGGATTAAGGGTTTTGCAAACCTTTCTGCCGCCTTAGCCTAAAAAGTGTGCCATAACTCTAGCTGAGTAGTTCAAATGATGAGTCATATAGATCTACTAAGCAGGTACTAAAGTTAATTTAGAAATGGTGAAAGCCAAATACATATGATTGTTAAAAGTAAAGCAAGAAAATTCAACTGTCGTACCCCTCCTCCATAAATGAATCTTTCAGTGAACCACCGGGCTTCTTAATTTGAATGGATTCCAAATTTGTACTTCCCTGTCATTTCCAAAATAACAAATTAAATCAGCGAGAAATCAGCAAGCTTTCAACACAATATATCCAAAATAGTGACAGCAATTAAAATTATAAACTAATACCCATTAACAAAGATAATGGGCAGCAATATGAGAACGGTTATATTCCAACTCAATGTCATATTAAAGCTAATATCAACCCAGCCAATGCCAAGTAATAATACATTTTCAAAACAAAATACAAATTTATAACTCATATATGGATTGTAAGAAATGTCACATGTGACCTTTTAAAGCCTGGAGTTAACAAGGTACGAATTCAAAATGCTCATACCTTTAATCTCATGGCTGCATCAACAACTAGTTTTGCAAAATGTTCTTTTTCCTGATGAATCTTCTAGTACTTTCTCATCCTCATGAATTTTCATCTAGAGAAATGGTACTTTAGTATTCAAAATATCAATTATATATTAATATTAATGTCTAAAAACGAACATGAGGATAAACTCTATAAACAATTAACCCACACCACAATGTATGACTTGGAACCCAGGATACCAACAAGGACCTTAGCAGCAGCATTTTCAATGTGCAGTGACTTTAAGATGGTTGCTCCATCATTTGTAACTGTAACATTGTGTCCTCTACCGGTAGATTGCAAGATTTTATCCTACAAATGAAACAATAAAGTATATTTCCAGATAACCTTCAATTCCTTGAAGATGTCTAGATGCTGGTATGCACCCATATACATCAAGCGTAGAGAAATGAAACAAAATGACCGCACCTGACTGAGAGTGGAAGAATCAGATTCCAAGAATTAGGGCATAAAAAAGCAACAGTTCTGTACTCCACAAAAGTCAGTCCCAGATATCGCTAGAAGAACAAAAATCAAGACAAAAATAAACATACATTTAGAAGCAAAAGTAAGCTTACCACGCTACGACATCGAGGCGGAGGCTGAGGCGGAGACGTCGAGCTCTTATTCTGGCGTGAACTGGAGAAGAAGAAGGAGAGGACAGGGCTACGTCTTGCGAGGTTGAAGAGGAGACGTCGAGCACTTTAATTTCCTCTCCGGTGGGCGGCGTGGTCTGGATTTGAGATGAAAGAAAGGACGGGACGACGGCGTGAAAGTGGAGAAATGAAAATTCTCCACTTATTGGGAGTAACAAATAGGTAATTGAACACACACACACACACACACATAAAGAAAGAGTATAATTTGGATGAATTACCTGTGGGGTTGGATGTTAGGGAGAGGTGGAGATACAACGGCGAGTTGGAGAAGGTGACCGGCTAGGGCTCTTCACCTATCTCTGGTTCTTGTTTATTTATGCTTTTATATTAGTTTCTTAATTAATTCATTTTATAATACATGTATTGGTTAGTTTATTAACTTATTATATTATATTATATTATATTTTATATATATATATATATATATATTGTATTATGTATATATATATATATAAGTATTATGTATATATGTATTATGTATATATATATATTTAGTTACCTTATTATTACATATATTATATATATTACTATAGTATTTTACATATATTATATATGTTACTATAATATAAACATTAACAAAAAATCGGCCCAGGAAGGGGTGGACAAACTCGCATATCAAATAAATGATCAAGCGACTACACACAAAAATAAAAAGTAAACTAAAATAAAGTAAAATAAAATATATTATAGTAGAGTGAATTTAAATTAAATTAAATTTTAAAAAAAATTAATTTAATTTAATTTATCAATGAATTTTATTCTAAGTTTAATTATTTAAATTAATCATTTAATTTTGAAATGAATATAATGTAATTCATTATCAGTTATGTGCAACGCGCGTGCTGTGCACTAAGTGACATTTTTATGTAATTTTACATAATTTAAATTTTATATAATATTTTCAATAAATTAATATAGGGTTAGGATTAGACTGGTTTGATTAAAGACCAGACTACAAGATATTAATCTCTTCGTTCTCCACGCACTCATGAATAATTGGGAGAAGACTAGCACCGCACCAATGCCCACATCACTCGAGTTATCATCTGTGAAAATCTCGAAGATGTCTCATTCCAATGTTATGAATGTGCTTCGGAATGTTGTAATTGGGAGCGCATTCGTATCCGTGGAGCATGTCGAATCGATCTCGGCCTTCACCAATGCCATCTCGGATGTGTACTCTTCAACTTCAAGTGTCGGGAGCATGTGCGTAAACACAGTCACCAGCCGCGCCAGTCGCGCGTGCCGTGCCCGTGCCGCGTCGCAGGGGCCAGGCAGTGCCCCTGTCCGTGCCCGCGCCTAGCGCTCGCGAGGCACCGCAGTCCCCAGTGCACGTGACAGCGCCCAGCCGCGCCGGTCAGGCATGGGCAGGCCAGGTCGGGGCTGAATTTGAGACTCGGACCTAGCCCTCTCAGCCAACGAGCCAGGCCTGGCTAGGCCCGTTCAGAATACGAGGTAGATTTGACCTTCTCCAAATGCTCTGGGTCCAACCACGTGAATACATATTTTAAAACTATTTGATTAATACGAGATGTTCTTTCAAACTCATTCGAGCTCGAAAATAAAAAATAAATTAAATTAAATAAATATAACTTCATATTTTAGATTTTTTTTATACATATAAAAATAAATTTTATTGAATTAATGTTCGTGAACATTATTGAATGTTTGCGAACAAGTTCATGTTTGTTCAACTATTAAACGAATCTAGTTTTCTGTTTGATCTCGACTTGATTAACAAAAGACGAATTAATGAGCTCTTACTGAATACGAACGAGCTCAAACGAGCTTTTGTTTGGGAATGTTCGGTTCGTTAAGAAAGCTAGCTACTTGGAACAAATTAATTGCAGTTTGCTTTAAAACGATAACATCAAAAATGACTATATTAAAAGTACTTTTAAAATATTATCATCATAATATAAAAAGAAGTCTACACTGTTGTATATGAGTCGTAATTTAATTTTATTTTTAAAAAAACAACGCGTCATATTAATTATTACTATGACATTTTTTAAAAAATTCATTACATAATTATAATTTTTAAAACATTTCATTATATTGTTATTTTGTTCGTTCATCCTGAACCAGGATCAAACTCTCCATGAGATTCATAGTTGCATTACGGGCAAGCACCTTTAACAAGCAAGTAGCTAGCTTCCACCTTTCTTAACAAACGCTTTAAATGAGGTCGATAATACTATTATATAACTAGATATGTATTTTAGAGAAGCGTTTCTATATAGATT
>BKCP01010626.1:1319629-1333649 GCA_008636005.1 Striga asiatica | reverse complement strand
TAAAAAACACTTTTGTATAAGCGTCATAGTTCAACAACATTTTTAAAATAACGTCACTATATTGTAAAATAATGTGACACTTGTATAATAATGTCACTAACTAAATCATTACGCTTTTCTTAAGTGTTGTTAAATGTTTAAAAATGGCGACGCAATTGTACAAGTGTCATAACGTAATTACACTTTGAGGTAAATGTTGTCATACTAGTAAAAATTGTGACATTTCTAAAGATGTGTTATTATTTTAATACGGTTTTCAAAATGTGTGGCCAAATAATTAACTAAACACGATGACACTTTTGTATAAAACGTCATAATTTCATTACAGTTTTAAATAAATGTCCCAATACTGATTAACATAGTGACACTTTTTAAAAAGTGACATGATTTGATTACATTTTAAAAAAAAATGTTGTTATATGTTTATTTTTGTAACACTTTTTAAAAAGCGTCACAAACACATCAATTTAATTACACTTATTAAAAAATGTCCCCATATTTATGTTGCTAGAAGTCTTTTTTGTTGTAGTGAGATTTTATCCTTGATAAGCTCAGATCGATCATATTGTTTGGTTAATTATTATTATTATTATTATTATTATTATTATTATTATTATTATTATTATTATATAAACTTATGTCAAGCTGTCTTGCTTGCCAACTTCTATTTTGACATTTCTTAAAAAGTCAACGATCACTTTATAGTTTATACATCAACCAAAGTGAAAAAACCACCCAACTAATTAGTTTAAAGCATTGGAATTAAATAAAACAAAAAATGACGAAATGGAGATAGAAATGAATATAAAAATAAAAATATAAAAATTACGAATGAAGATAGAAAAATAAAATGAATATTAGAGTTAATTTGATATAAAATACAAAAATGTTAAGTGATACAGATCGACAGCTAGAAATATGCTACCTAGTGTTTTTTTCTCTTAAATATACATTTATGGTTCATTTCTATTGTTTTTTTCTAAAATAAAAATAAAAAATACTTACCAATTTTAGCTTATATCAATCACGTCTAATTTTTTCCCCTTTTGGTTCGTTATTTATATCACCAGCTTATCTTCTTGTTCTTTTCTATTGATTATGTGTTTTCACATGTTAAATGTTAGTTTCATTGTTTAGGTGCACTATGTGAATTGGGATAAGATAAACGTGTTTCATTTAAGAGTAATCTTTAACCTGAAAAAAACTTGTTCCAGGTCATTTTTTATTATATTTACTCTGTAATATTCCTGTACAACGTATACTAATTTGATTAGATTTTTAATTAGGTAGCTAGTTTATAATAATCTTATCAAATAATATTGTCATGCAATAAACTCGTGCATGCAAAGTGTAAATACGAACTCGTGCATGTAAATGTGTTAATTTCCGAAAGGACACTCTGAAACTAAAATATTGAAATTCCACTTTATAAAGAAAAAACAAAAAGAAAAAAAAGGAAAAATAGGAAACCGGTTCCAACCTATTCGAAGTTATGAGTTGATTAAAAATGTCACATTTTTTTTTACCAAAAAAAAAATTGTCACATTTTTAGTTAAAACTAATGTCCTTTAAAATAATATTTTTATAATGTTATATAACTTATATTGCTTTGAATACTACGATTGTTTTTTTTACCTTAAAATATGGATTTTTATTTTTTTTTTCATACTAATTTTTGCATTTTTGTTTTCTATTTGGCCTATTTGCTTCTGATTTTTCAAACATGAAACCAATTATAGATCCCAGTTTCCATTCCCCTTTCTCTAATCCCCACACTTTTCAATGTCTCGTGTGGTTGATGAGGAAAGTTCGTGTTCACAATGACATCAACCAGTTGACTTAAATTTATTTTAAATCTCTTGTTGTATCTTATATTACAAGAATTTGAAATGTCAATTTTGCTCTATTTCGTGGAAATACATCAACAATTAACGGGAAATTGTTGTAGAAAACCATATTAGGTGAAAGGGAGTAAGTTTTTGAGATCTCATCACCATTATACTTGATTACTCGTATAATCGATTATTCAGTACTGGTGTTTTTTACAGGTCTATACATATCTTGTTGTTTTTTAATATTCATCAATTACTAAATTAAAATTTTTTGACTATTTTTCTCCGAACATATTTGATATTATAATAATATAAAAGATTACACATTAAAAATACTTTAAATTAAGGCTTCAATTATGTTTATATTGAGATATATTAATTTGAAAATATGTTTGAAGTAAATCATCAATATTTGAGTTCATCAAGAAAAATATCATCCATCAACCAATTGTGAGAAATTGAAGTCCACATCAAAGGTTGAAATGAAGACGATGCAAGGTTGACAATTGCCAACACTTANAAAAGGTTTCATGATACATTTAATTAATTAATCAAAAAAATGTTTTATCAAAAAGCAAGAAAATTTGTGTGGGAATAAATATACATGGCTTGTCTCTCAAGGTTGGCACCCGTCCTTTTCAGAATATAGACACACACATTAAACAAAGTCTCGCGCATGGTATATAAAAAATATGTTTTTATTTTGTATTGATAATATATAACTCCATTTATTTGTGCAAAAATTGTTTTACATGTTTTATAATATAATCGTCTTTAAAAAGGATTGTGTTTAGAACTGATACACAATATTTTGCTAAAATATTGGTTAGGCAACTGAACCAGTACCACATCAAATTTAATCATAGGCTAATTTTTATTTAAGGGGATAATTTGATACATCGACTTTAATCATAGTACTTAATTATAGGTCATTTTTATTTTTATTTTTTTTAAAGGAGATAGATTTGTGAATGTGGATGCATACATATTAAATGAAAATACTATGATTATATGTGGTATAATAAATAATAAAATAGTAGCTGATAAAAAATTATTGATTAACATATGTGAGTGATTTAATAGTATATATATATATATATATATATATAAGTAAATAATATATTATAATAGTTACTAGTACTTTTTATTCTTAACTGTGGTAGTAAAATTATATAAAAAAGAAATAAAAGAGAAATAATAATATATACCGTACGGACAAATTTTAAACAGAAAAACAAGTAAATATTACGTGTTGATTAGCCGATAAAAGATTGGTGGTGACGGCACGCTAATTAATAATCAATCATTGAGCCACTTTCAAATTTTCAACTATACGCTTTCAACTGAAAATTAGCTATATTATATCTTATGTATGAATAATTTTATTATTTTGTTTAATCAATTGGAATAATAAAATATGATAATCAGTGCACTCGCATTATTAATGAACAATAATGTTGTCCGCTATGTTTGATAAAACTAGCTGATAAGCTAACTTATATAGCTTATATGTAATATTTTAGCTTATAGCTTATAGCTTATGAGTTACAGTTGAAAAACTAGTTTATATGATAAAAGTGTTTGGTAAAATTAGCTGATAAACTAGCTGAAATAAAAGATTCAATTACCTTATTTGAAAAGCTACCTAAATTAGTTTATGATATAAGCTCGAATTTTTTAAAAAAGCTCTTATTTGAATACAGGGAGCTTATAAGCTAGCTTATTTGACTTACCAAATTCTTTATAGGTATCCTTTATGACGACACATGGTGATTATTTGAAATTTGGCATTGTATCATATCATTTGTTTTGTGCTTCGAAGAAAAAAATTAATAGATTTTTCATATATTTTTTTAATAAATCGATCATTTTTTTTTTTTTTTTTTTTTTTTTTTTTTTTTTTTTTTTTTTTGCTCTTGCCTATTTCTTTTAACGAAAATAGAGCTTTGCAATGAGATTAGAAGCCTTACCGCCCTTGTCCCTTGGCCATCATCCACGAAACATGCTTCTTCGCTTCATCTTGTCACAATTCACAGCTCTTGACCTTCTGTTCAAGCTTGGATTGCACGGATTATCCAATGTTTTCCTTTTTTCCTTTCGTTCAAGGTTCAATTGGGGAGCTCGATGCCTTGATGAAAAGGTGGTTAATAGTTTATATGTTATCTTTATTTTATTAAAGACATTGTGTTTTGTATCTGTACATCTTTAACTTGTAAAAGTGTGTTTTTACAATAGCAACTTTACTTGTAGTCTCAAGTATAAAAGGGAAAATTAAAATTTGTGCACAACTTTTTTGGATTTTCTTCTTTCATTCTCATAATCAATATTCTTTATCTTTTTCATTTTCTCTCCTCTGTCAACCGTCGACACATTGAACAACTTGTTCATCACATTTATAATAGTGGTAGATAACACGAGGTTAATCCTACAGTTCGCGGGGGCGTTGAAGATCTGTTGACTTGTTATAAATCTGCAAAATCATGTTATTTTTTATGGATGCTGGACCTGACATATTTTCCAATATTTTAATTAGTCGATAGTCATTTTAAAATTTCTAAATTTTTAAATATGAGAGTACTGTAATGCAATCCTCTTCGTTTTTGGATCATATCCATAGCAAATATGTTCCACACTATGGCTCACGGTGGTGGTGACAATGACACTTTCACGGCCCAAGGGGAAGACATTGTTCTTTTCATTATATAGTTGTGTGTTGTTAGTATTTGGATGCTTTGGTGTTCATTTTGTGATTTGGTTTGAACAATCTGTTATCTCTATGTTTGTCGAGCATTGATGTGGTCTAGTTTTGTCGAGTGCAAATGTGTTTAAATTAGTTTTTAGTTTGCCGTATATTGAAAATAGAAACTCACTTAAACTAGTGGTCTAGTAATGAAAGAAGAAAAATACAAACTTCACTAAGAGTTGTGGATCGGAATAAACTGAAGCTACAAGCCTCAACCAGTTCTTTTGTGAAGTCGCACTAACAGGCATTAGCACTAAGCAAAAAGATAGGCTACCACTGAACTAAAGAACCTAGCAGCACTATCAGTCTATCACTACAAAGATAAAAATATTAACCTAAAGAAAATTCATTCCAAGAGGCAAGGGCCGATTGCGCAATGAAATATTAAGAGGGCCAAAAATTTTGAAAAACCCAAAGGTTTCGATCTTTCTAAAGCACATAAATTTTGTCATTGAATAGTAATAAAAATATATGGAAATGATAATATTTAAAGAGACTAATGGAGAAAATATTAAAGATGAAAATTGACTCTAGTTTACATGGACAAATGAAAACACCTCATCAAGGTACATATAAATTCAACTTGGTCACATACACACATGTAAAATAGAACTATAGCCCTTAATTTTCATGTCACATTTCCCTTTCACAAAATCACAAATCAAACCCACCATCTCTTCTCCTTATATTTTTATCCCAAATTCTCTTCCAAGAACCTTCGAACTCCACCATCCCTTGATTTTCCCAATCTCTGCAAATCCCCCCATTCAATTTATTCCCCTTTTTTTTTATGGAGTTTGTCCTTCATCCTTCTACCATTTCCGGCAGATTCCTATCATTCTCTTGAGCTTGAAACATCAGTTTTCTCGGTTGATTTAGCCTAGCCCTTTTCATCTCTTTCCTATATCGATCAAAATCATGAGACCCCAGCAACCGCCTCCGCCGTCCCCCTCCGCCGGAAACCGCGCCGCNCTACGCCGACCTCGATCGCGCTAGCCGCATCGGCAGCGGCGCCGGCGGAACCGTCTACAAGGTCGTCCACCGCCCCACGGGTAAAGTCTACGCCCTCAAGGTCATCTACGGCAACCACGAGGACGCCGTCCGCGTCCAGATGCGCCGCGAGATCCAGATCTTGCGCGACGTCGACCACCCAAACGTCGTCGCCTGCCACAACCTCTACGACCACAACGGCGAGATCCAGGTCCTCCTCGAGTACATGGACGGCGGCTCCCTCGAGGGGACCCACATCCCCCAAGAGCCCTCACTCTCCGACGTCGCCCGCCAGGTCCTCGCCGGACTCCACTACCTCCACCGCCGCAAAATCGTCCACCGGGACATCAAACCCTCCAACCTCCTCATCAACTCCCGCAAAATCGTCAAGATTGCAGATTTCGGCGTGTCTAGGGTTCTCGCTCAGACGATGGACCCCTGCAACTCATCCGTCGGCACCATCGCCTACATGAGCCCGGAGAGGATCAACACCGATCTGAACCACGGCCAGTACGATGGCTACGCCGGCGACATTTGGAGTTTGGGCGTTAGCATTTTGGAGTTCTATTTGGGGAAATTCCCTTTTGGGGTGGGAAGGCAAGGTGACTGGGCGAGTCTAATGTGCGCCATCTGTATGTCCAAGCCGCCGGAGGCCCCGCCGGCGGCCAGCCGGGAGTTTAGGGATTTTATTGCTTGCTGCCTCCAGCGGGATCCGGCAAGGCGGTGGACGGCCGGGCAGCTCCTAAAGCATCCTTTTATCCTGCAGTATTCTTCCCCTGGCCGGGGGAATAATCCGGTGCAGGCGCACCACCAGATGCACCAGCTTTTGCCGCCTCCTCCTCGTTCGTCCTGATTGTTATTTGTAGATTTGGGGTACTTGGTTTTTTTTTTTTTTTGGGTTTTTTTTTTCTCTTTTATTTTTGTATCTTGGTTATTACTTTTTGTTGTATGAGGTTACTGCAGGCTAATGAATTGAGGAAGGGGATTTAAGTAAGGCTGAAATTTTAGCAAAGATCTTGAATTTAACGATAGTGTGTAATGCTGGTGAAGGTGAATGGGATTCTATTCTTATGTGATTTTTTTTCTCTCCAAGTTTTGGGATCATTTAGCAAATCTTGAATATAGTTCTTTTTTTATTTTCTTTCTTTCTTTTTACTTATGTTTGAGTTCTATATCTTTACCGTTCGAGAGATTGTCGAGTGAATGTGATATTGGATTTTGTGATCTTTAATCGATTTAACCAGTGGTGTTGTGTGGATAGATACTGTTGCCCAAAGGGAAAGAGACTCCTTTTCTCTTGATGTTAATTGAATGAGCTTTTGGATGTTGGGGTCATACATTCATGTTGTCTTTGCTAAGATGGGTAAGTTAAAACCAAACATTTAGTCATTTGTTTTTGTAGTGAAGTGTGATAGGGCTTATGATGAGTTTGGGCAAGAAAAAGCCTCTGTTTTGAGTAAGATTTTGTTGGTTCCTTTTAGTAGATCTTGTTATCTTTCATCATCTTGCTTTTATCAAAAGGCATTCCAATAATGAGAAAATGTGTTGTTGTGCAGACATGTGATCATGTTAGGTTTGCCTTTTTTCCTTTCCTCTGTATGATTTATCAGTGGCTGTCTATATCTGTTTTTTCTTTTTTCTCTTTCTTTCTATCTGGGACATGTATCATACATTATAAATGTGCAGTGTTCCTTTGGTATCAGTGGCTTTCATTGCTATTATTGATTCTTTCTGGCAGATTTTTCTAGGAATTTTGTTTTCTTAGAAGCCGAAGAACAATGCATATGAGTGTTTGCCTATCTTTGCTTTTAGAATAAGCGATTTATTGTAATTTGTAGCAGAAGCTCAAATTCCCCCCAAACGTTAGGATCGAACCTTCGGTTAAATGGGGATGAGGAATTGGTATTTACAAACACTAAAAACTGATTTGTGATCTGCAAGTTGTGTTCTGTGTTGGCTAGTGAAAAATGTTACGTTGTATTGTATGTGAACTGTCATTTATGCTTTTTTGATGCTGATGAGTGATGAGTTCTTTTTCCTTTATGAAAAGGGGAAAAAAAAAGAAGGTTTGATTGTATGTAGTTTGATTCTATTTTTTTATTTTTATTTCTGATTTCTTGTAGAGATCTTTACTTTGAGTTGATTATCCAATATATCCAACATAGAGTTTAACTTGTGATTATTTTTATTATTATTCCCTAATACAATATTAGAAGAATTTGCACCCCTTACTTCAAGATTCCAAATATATTATAATTATACACTTATTATATCAATATTTATAATTGTACTAAAATCAACCTAAAATATTGCAGATATACCTAAGGGTAACCGTTTAAATTATATGAGATAATTAAGGAAGTTGTTGATTTTACGGTGAAGATAATATCTCTCCAACAAAAAAGCACCCACCGCCCTACATTCACCGCAAAAAATCTCATCTCATCGGTTTCCCTTTACTACTTCAATGGCGACGACAAAAGTCCCTCTCTCTACTCGATCTGGTTGCCGGAAGCCGGAAAAACCATCATCGAGACCCCATTCAGCAGCAGCACTCCCCGTCGGCCTTCGTTCAATGGTCGAACAGCAGCGGCAGCCCCGTCATCTTTCGTCGGCGGTCCCCGAAATAACACTCTCCGCCGAAATTTTCAGATGAGCAGCAATCGACCCTAGCCATTTGTCGGGCCAGCACCTCCAGCGACCGTCCGAACAGGAGCAGCGACACTTTCGGCCCTCGTCGGCCCCTCGTCGGTTTTCTTTTCGAGCAACCCGTATGTGTGAGGGGAACCCGAAAGAGCAGCGGCCTTTTTCCTTTTTCCTCTTTCCGACGGGTTCATGTTAATTCTGATTTTTTTTTATGCGAGAGTTCAATTAAGGCTTGAGTGATGTGGATTTAATTGGGAGTTTTTCCGCGCAGATGAAGATGGATAAAAAATTTGAGGCTTGAGTAATGTGGATTAATTTCGACGCCTGGAGCTATTTCAGTATATGTTCGATATATGTTCAGTATATGTCCCCAATTTCTGCTGGTATATTTTGAGTAATGTTTGGTATATTTTGAGTAAAAATATGTTGTGTATATTTTTTAGTAATGATCAGTATATGTTTTGTATATTTTGAGCAATGTTTGGTATATTTTGCGTAAAAAAGATAGTAAATTTATGTATGTTTCATTGAACGTTAAGATCAATTAAAAAAAGCATAAAGAAATAAATTGACATGGAAAAAAAATACCTTGATTTTAATCGATCAGTCATTTTTTTTGTGGTATATTTACATAACTTTTCTTAAGAAAAAAATCGATGGCGCTTCTATCGTTTATGTTGTGTTGTGGTATATCTACAGTATATGTTCGTTATATGTACAGTATATGTTAAATATATATGTATAGTCGCAGGATAAAAATTCCATTTTTTTTTTCCTGGTAACATCCCGAAAATCATGCTGAGAAGATATGGAATGGAGGATGTTACGATGGGTAACTGATTTTTAGGCAATAATGTAACTATTGTTTGTCTACTAAGTCTATACATAATTATTTGTTTGTGAATGGTAAATTCTAAATTACTTCAATTTCGTGCAGTATGCTTGCAAATTTCCCATTTTATTATGGGATT
This sequence comes from Striga asiatica, assembly GCA_008636005.1. Lineage (NCBI taxonomy): Eukaryota > Viridiplantae > Streptophyta > Magnoliopsida > Lamiales > Orobanchaceae > Striga > Striga asiatica. The sequence goes on along the minus strand of BKCP01010626.1, from coordinate 1,324,467 downwards.
GTGTATCCCTTGTTCTGGCCCAAATTGATAGACTTGTCCAATGTGAGGACAATTAGTTATTGGGCTCGTGTGCACAACCACAAAGAACAAATTTAAACTATACAATATTCTTAGAGGAATTTGCATACCTTATTCATATTTGTTTATGTTTATAAGAAGTATGACTATGGCATGTTTAAAAATATTTGTTTAGAGGAATTTGACTATGTTTACAAGTATTTGTTTACAACTATTTGTTTAGAGGAATTTGACTATGGCATGTTTACAAATATTTAAAATTCTTATTCCTTTATTTCTTTTTATTCATGAATATGAATATCTTTCAAAAAGAAGGAGATGTTGCAAAAATTGCAAGCAAAACGGGTTTATAGGAAAACAAGTCTAAAATTGTTTCTTTACCCTTTAAATAAACGTTTTCTTGAAAAAGATAAGATTTTTAATTTTTCGAATTAAAAAATAATTAAGTCAATTACTCGTAAATCATAGTTGCCCAACAATTGATGTTTTAACTTTCAGTTGGTGGTGGTACTGTTCACTAGTGATATTCAATCCTATCTCCTTAAAAACCAACAAAGATAAGTATTAAATAATCAAGGGGGTAAAACATTGGCTTTGTGTTTTTCTAACATTCAGTTATATTATTTTTCATGGTACAATAAAACATGGGCTTTATAAAGATTCATAATTTATAACCTTGCTTATATATGACCAAACAAATTATAAGTGCTCACAAAATTTAAGTTGCATTTTACCATTATTCATAGTATACGTTAAAAAAATATTTTACCCTATTTAAAATTACATAATTTCCATCTCCTAATAACCAACAGAAATACGCATTAAATTAGAAAATAGAATGAGCATATTCCTACTCCACATAACACATATTAGGTTTTTTTTAGTGGGATCCAATTATAAACAATTATATTCTCACTTAACGGTTAAACAATTATATATTTTTACTATGTGTATATATTTTTCAAATTAGAATATTATACTCTAAATATATAATATTTTACAAAACAAGTGTACATTTTTGTTAGAGAATACGTACACACAAGAATTTATGAATGTATATATATTCATAAAAATCTATACTTGTATTTTTTTTAAACATGGCAGTTTTAGCAATAATCCATTATATTCTGATTGCGTGTAAAAATACCGATTGATTACTACCACAGTACAACTACATTATAAAAATTAGCCATTGAATTCGATTTGACTAATTATACATAATAAAAATGACACACAGTTTCTTGGAAAATTCCTTCTTTCCTTAATACGGTCCCTCAAAGGCATATTTTCCCCAATTATCTCTCAATTTTCAAGACAATTGATAAAAAAAATCTTACGTAATTTAATTCATCTTCTTCAAAGAGACAAAGACTTCGCGTTTTTGCTAGTTTCTTTTACTAATAATAATTATTTTTCTTCTTCCTCTTTTATTTTACTTTTGGGTCTTGTATGTGTAAATCAGAGTCTTGGAGTTTTGCAAGGAAACAGTAAACGATAATACGGGACAGATACTTTTGGTTTCAAATCTCTGCAGTTAGAAAAAAGGAGTCTTTGTTTGCTCACCAATGGTAAAGACTCGATCTTTATTAATTTTTTCGTTTGTTTTTGTGCATCAAGTGTGTCTCTGTAAAAGATCCTGACCTGGGCCTGTCTAGATTTGCCTGCTTTTGTTTCTGGTAATAATCATATGATTTTTATTTTCCAGGTACCATTTACCTTTTTTTTTTCGAATTTTGTTGGCAATTTGATCTGGTCTGCTCGCTTGTTGTTCTTGCTTGTTCTATGTTGACTAGGTTTGACTCGATTTGGAAACTACAAAGAGTTTCACATACTTCTCTGTGTGTGTCTGTTGGATGCACTAAGCACCAATGCAGATAAAACTGTCTAATTTTCCAATTCCTGGCGTGTTTTCTTGTAACCGTTTAAGTTATTGATAATCATGGTTTGATCAGGAAAGTAATTCTCTAGTCTTTACACAATGATCTGGTAAGAAAATCATCTTAGTCATACATACTGAATTAATTTTGTGCTCTAGCTTTTCGTGTTAATGATCGAGGGGCGTGTAATCGGTGTGCTGCCTTATACCTACTGAAGTTCTTTTGTTTTTTACCCATTTAATGGTGAATGACTTATTGATGAATGGGTTTTCTTTTATGTTTTTTCCAGATGGGATCTGTAGAAGAAAAAGTAGACATTGAATTGGATGAGGAGACCCCGTTTAGTGGGTCCCAGATAACGAACAAAATGCAACCATTAAATTTCGAATCATCTAACATCTTGTTGAATCGAAGATTTTCAGCATCTTGGGTATTAAGAAAGGTGCACCGTAACAGTATATTGAGAAGTATATACATTGTACTGATTAAAGCCAAGATTAATGTTTTGCTGCCGTTCGGGCCGCTTGCGATTATGCTACACTATCTCACTGATTTACATGTAAGGAAAAAACTTTAAATTTTTGTCTATGGAAACAAATCAGTAATGTTAATTTGGTGATACTGAGATATAAACACGTCTTTTTTTATACTGAGATATAAACAAATGTCTTTTTTTATTTTTTTTATTTTCATTAATTTGCTCTATTGTGTGGTATAGGGATGGGTTTTTTTCTTCAGCCTACTCGGCATTACTCCACTGGCCGAGCGATTGGGTTATGCTACCGAGTAAGTAAATAGAAATGGAGTTTGTTTAGTTCTGCATTTGTTTTAACAAATATATGTAATCTCCTTTCATTTTTTTGCTGCAGGCAACTAGCGTGTTATACAGGCCCGACTGGTATCAATCACATCGTTTTCACGTTTTGCTTGTTACTATAATTTTCTGATAGATTTAAATTTTTTCTCATTAATCTCTTTAAGGATTTTTTTGAAGAGCTTGTTGAAACCTACCATAACATCATTTTTCGATGTTGAACCTTGCCCTGTTCGTGTATGGAGCTTAATAATAATAATAAATTATTATTATTATTATTATTATTTTGCTTATATATTAAAGAATTAAGTCCCTCAGTTAACAAAAATACAATCTTGAGTTAGCAATCAATATCCTTAAGTCTCGGTCCTATGCTTAATTTTTTCTGATAATAAAGGTAGATGTTCGAATAATGAACAATTTCTCTATTACCAATACCGATATACTTTATTTCATTGTTTGATTTTGCAGTTGGTGGCCTTCTTAATGCTACATTCGGCAATGCCACTGAGATGATAATTTCAATGTACGCATTGAAAAACGGAATGATTAGAGTTGTTAAGCAATCTTTGCTCGGTTCCATTTTGTCTAACATGCTTTTAGTGCTTGGATGCGCCTTTTTCTGTGGCGGGATTGTTCACCATCACAAAGTACAGATTTTCAATAAGGTGATGGGATCATCATCCAAAAGGATGATTTTTGGATTGAAATTTTCAGAATAATCATGACATACCTCTAAAGTTTTAATCCTATTTCCTGTAACTTCTCTGTATTTAAATTTTTTTTTTGTCTTTATGTCAAGGGTGCACTTGTAAATTAAACGAGATAACNCCCCCCCCCCCTTTTTTTTTTCTTTCTTTAGGCCACTGCCCTTGTGAATTCAGGATTGTTGTTGATGGCTGTCATGGGAATCTTGTTTCCAGCTGTGCTGCACTTCACTCATACGGAGGTTCACAAGGGCAAATCGGAGATTGCCCTCTCGCGAGTTAGCAGCTGCATAATGCTGATAGCTTATGCTAGCTACCTTTTCTTTCAGCTAAAGAGTCAACAAAAGCTGTATAGTTCTCTTGACGAGGTTGTGTATCTGTTTATCCACATACTGTGTTTAATAAATTGAGCAATATGTAAACATGCGCATCTTTTAGGGTTATATACAAAAAAGTACCCTAAGGTTTACTATAATAACAAAAAGAAAAAAAAAAAGAAAAAAAATGAAAGAGAGATCAACCATATTTTGAAATTCCAAACACCATTGCATGCTTATTCGTGGTGTTTGTCAAGATAAAACAATTCCCAGGTATGTGGGTATGTGTTTGTAATTTCATAACAATATTTTTAAGGTTGGACAATAGTAGGTAGTGAAATGCTACCAGCTACCCCATCTTAACATTATCTTTTTTCTTCTATTATTATTATGGCAAAAATGCATTTTTTAGTCCTAGTTTAACATCATAGCAATTTCAGTCCCAAGATTCCAACTTTTCGTCTTTTTGTCCTGTGATTTAATATTTTGCTGCAATTTTAGTCATTGCAACAAAATTTTAAATTACAAGACTGAAATTGCAACAAAATATTAAATTACACGACTTAAATTGCTAATAAAAAATCTGGGAATTTGTTGCACTTTGAGTGCTCAAAGAACTGAAATTGCAGCAAAATATTAAATCACGGGACCAAAAGGCGAAATGTTTGACCCGTTGGGGACTAAAATTGATAAGGCCTTAAACCAGCAAAGATTAAAAATGCAATTTTGCCTATTATTATTATTATCCCATCTTTTTGTTTGGAATGTATGTCCTATGATGATAGCTCGTGCACAAGTATTACATGCATTTGCAGCTACAAGCAACTAATTAAGCATTTGTGTAGAACTAACTTTATCTGTAACAATGCTACAGACAAATGAGAATAACGATGAAGGTTCGGATGAAGATGAAGTGCCCGAGATTACACACTGGGAAGCAATTGCTTGGCTTTCAATCTTGACTTTGTGGATATCCATTCTATCTGGATATCTTGTTGATGCAATTCAGGTAATTAATCATATTAATACCTGCAAATATTTATCGTAAGGTCTATGGTGATCAAGCCAAAATCCGAAAAAGGCTATTTTTTGTTAGTATATAATG
>BKCP01010626.1:1305006-1316059 GCA_008636005.1 Striga asiatica | reverse complement strand
GAGATTAAGAAGAAAACTTTTGTGTACCAATCCTCATAATTTATATATATTTACTTAATTTGGGGTATTTCTATATGTGATAAAAATATTTTTCTCACCTTTAATTTTCATTTTCAGTTATATCATACGTATTTTAATTTTATTATTTTGCTTCTTAAATTCACAACTACTGAAAATCGATATAACGAATTTAATTATTATAACTATTGCTCATTTCCCCCCTCTTATAATTAAAGACAAAATACAAATAATTAAACCCACTTTGTAGATACAATAAACCATCACAACATGATATTTTGAAATTCAATGTTTGCTAGAGTGTCTTGGTCTTCTCCAACAATTCTGACTATATATTTAGTTGGCATTTTAAAATCTCAATCTGGCAAAAAAAAAAATAAAAAGATAAAACAATTATTTGGCCCAATAGGTAAAAAGAGGAAGTGATGATTGCAATTTTAGTCTGCGTGATTTTAAAATAGGAAAAAACAATATTCTTTTTAACCCACAAAAAATGACCAATCAATGTTAGAATAATCACGATCAAAGACTTTCATAATTCTTGGTGAAAAAAAAAAAGACTTTCCTAAATTATGTACGGGATAATTATTCATTTTGCAACTACGATGCTGATTCCACATCTAATGAATAGATTAAATAAAATACAAGCACTTGACTAGTTAACAAAACCCCTAAATCCAGTTTTCATATACGACTACGACCAGTCAGAGTACTGGAAAATGAAACTCTTAACTCAATAAGCAATGCTTTTCTTTGGGTTAAGCAAAATGTCAATTTTTTTTTGGTAAAATGAACAGTAATTAACTCGCTTACTAGTAACTTATGGTAGACAAATTTAATCGTTAGACATATATATACTAATATATACGTATTTAGAAATTGAAATTTCATAATTATAGCAATTAAACGATACGAGTCGCTCGTTAGCTCAGATCGGATCGTTTGATACATGACCTACTCTCGAAATTATTTAAAACGCATTTAGTTAACAAACCGGACTTGACTCAATAATAGGCTCGTTATTGACTCGTTAAGGCTCGAAAGAGTAATTTTTACATATTTTCTATAGTTTAGCTTATTAATGCTCTAACTCGGTTCATTAATATCGATAAGCGAGTTGAGCACAAGCTCAATAACTGGCTCGTTGAGTTAACAAGCGAGCTAGAGTCGACTTGTTACTATCTCGAGTTCAAGTATCATAATGTCAGCTTGGCTTAACTCGTTTATACTCTTAATCATACACAAACAATATAAATAAAAATATAACATATAATATAATATGTATTTTTATAAAAACAGTAAAATGTAATGTATTGTCTTGTCCAACTGTTACGCCGGAAAAAAAAAATAGTAAAAAAAATCGATGGTAAGTCAACGGAGCAAAATAAATGTCTTACAGTACGTGTGCACACCTATAAACTCAAGAGACTCCATTGGAGATTTTATTTTGTTTATCTTTTTTTTAGTAACAACACATGACATGTGCAGATGCCAATTATCTTACACAATTTGTCAGCACAGCAGATACACGGACAACCCATCACGTTCACGTTTACGCAATTTTAATAAAACAAACAATCTTAATTCCACCAATAAACGCACTTAAAAAATATAAAATAAAAAGAAGAAAAAATATAAGGAAGATAATTTCGTAACGGGCTCCGATATCCATCTGCCCTCCACCGTAAACAGGCAGAAAATAAATTTAGTCAAGATAATGAATTATTAACAATATTATGAAAATTCAACAGTAAGATTAGCATCTTATTAATATTACATAAATAAGAGATGATGCCAAATTGCAAAAATCACACCCTGCAAAACTTGGAATAAATATTTAAAAGATACCCAAGTGGAAATTTAATAGTTTCTCTCTTGGAGATATGGCAAGGTAATAATTACACNNGTTCAACAAAGACATGGACCAATACAGCCATATGAAAAATGTCATGATTAGTGTTTTTAGAAATTACTGGCCTAAAAATTATAAAGACATTTCCGAAACTTTATACTATTGTTATTTCATGATCAATTAGACAATAATTTACCCCATACAACTTTTTTTGTATTCTCAATTATGAACTTTTTTTGACAATCATTGTGCATTATGCCATATCAAACTAAATCATATAATGCAAGTATGATTGTTAATTCACCAATAAACTCTATAACCAAGCTATATCATGTACCATTTAACATTAACAGTGTTTGGTAAACAACATAAAATAATTTATTATTTATTTAGTTAGTTTATGAATTTCTTATATTCAAATATGACTAATTTGTTAGAATGACATCATTAAAAAAATTAAACTTATTGTAATTTTTATTTCAACAGACTTATCATCTAACTATTACGAAATAATTTTAGTATATCATCTAATTTTTCAACTATGATCCATATGTTATAAGCTTGAAATTCACTTACAAGCTAACATATCAATCATCACCTAACATTTCAAATAAATGTACCTAACCTACCGTAAGTATCACAAATAGCCCCTTAATCATAAATGGGTATCAGTATAAGAAACATGTCTTGGGTAATTTCAAGACATAATTAAGTTTTTCAAACACATGATTATATCTTAATATGCACAATTGAAATTTTATTCCTAAACTGTAATTGATCAATTGTATCAAACACAGTTCACTCTTTACAGACCTCCCCACAAATCACAACCACGTAAAACTCCCATTCAAAACGATAGTAACATATTGCAATAGTAAAACACTGATGCGTATAAGATTAAAAAAACAAAAAGAATTAAAAACGAAAGTCCACCATCCAACCCGTCCCCCCAAAAAGTAAACGCCTTATTGATAATTTAGGCCTCCAACTTTCTTTAATGTTATTTTGCCCCCACGTCAACATCACTCCCCCTCTCTCCTCTCTCCTCTCTCCTCTTTAATGGCAGATTAAAATCTCTGCAAAAACAACCCCAGATGAAGCAAAGACTACAAAGTGCTGTCTCATTTTTTTATTTTTTGTTTGTATTTTTAAAATTCTTTTTCAATTTTCCCCTCAACTAATGTCTTCTTTGCTTCTNAAACATGCTCTTGATGACCAATCCCATCCATCCTATTCCTCCCTCTACACTTCCCTCACCCAATATTCATCTTCTCATAGATTTATTGCTCAAAACAATATTAACATCTCTAGCTTTTTTATCCGTACATACCTGCCACGGCGCGTGTGATCCACTGGATCGCGACTCGCTGGCCTCGTTCAATCTAAGCCTCTCGTTCGCACCCCCGCTCGGTTGGGATCCTCCGCTCGACTGCTGTGATTGGGAAGGAATCACCTGTGACAGCTCGGGCCGGGTGATCGGCCTGTGGCTTCCCTCGAGAGGCCTTTCTGGTAACATACCTCAATCCCTTACCAACCTCACTAGACTCACCCAACTCAGCCTCTCTCACAACTGGCTATCGGGCCCTTTACCGGCCCGTTTTTTCGAGCTCTTAAACCAACTGCAGGTTGTCGACCTGAGCCGTAACCGTTTAATCGGTGAGGTGGCCGAATCGGACGAACTTCCCTCCACTCTGCGGATATTCAATTTATCGAGCAATCACTTTCGCGGCACGATCGAAGGCTCGTTTCTCGCGAAAGCGGCAAATTTGGAGACTTTCGATGTCAGCAACAACAGTTTTATCGGGACAATCCCGACGATTGTCTGCGGGTTCTCACGATGGATCCAACGGCTCGATTTTTCGAACAATGACTTTACGGGCACTTTAGGCTCGGGTTTTGGTCAGTGCACGAACTTACAGAGCCTCAGGGCTGGATTCAATAATCTATCAGGCGGGGTGCCACCGGACATTTACCAATTATCGACACTGGAGGAATTGTACTTGCCTGGGAACCACTTTGCGGGTCCCATCGACCCGCGGGTCGTCAGTCTCGGTGGGCTTAGAATCCTCGCGCTCTTCGGCAACGAGCTGGCGGGTCCAATCCCCGAACAAATCGGGCAGCTTAACAGACTGGAACAGCTGCAGCTTCACATAAACAAATTAAACGGCACGATACCAGCCTCGCTGGCCAACTGCACGAACCTGACCGTGCTGAACTTGAGGGTCAACCTGCTGGAGGGGGAGCTCGACTCTTTTAACTTCTCAACATTCGTGCAGCTAAAACTGGTCGACCTCGGGAATAATTTTTTCCGAGGCGGACTACCGAGGTCACTCTTCACGTGCAGGACGTTGACAGCTGTTCGTCTCGCGACCAACAACTTGTCGGGCGAGATTTTGCCCGAGATAGGATCTCTCCAGTCTCTCTCATTCCTCTCCATATCCAACAACAGTCTAACAAATCTGACGAACGCGATTAGAATCCTCAAGGGCTGCACGAGTCTGAGCACGTTGATACTGTCCAAAAATTTCTACAATGAGTCACTGTCTGATGAGGAGACCTTGATCGGTTTTCAGAATATCAAGGTATTGGGTTTTGGCGGTTGCAATGTCTCGGGCCCGATCCCTACGTGGATACGCCAGCTGGTAAAGCTTGAGGTTATTGATTTATCGTTTAACTTTTTCACGGGCCAAGTGCCAACCTGGTTTGGGAGCCTGCCGAACCTTTTTTACTTGGATTTGTCGCATAATCTTCTCACGGGGTATTTCCCGCTTGAGCTTATCCAGATGAGGAAATTGTCGTATCAGCAGAATTCGAATGAAGTTGGGAGCACGACTCTGGAGCTGCCCGTGTTTGTGAAGCCTGATAACGCCTCCAATCAGCAGTACAACCAGCTCTCGAATTTACCGCCGGCCATATATCTCAATAACAACAGCTTAACTGGCACTATACCAGTCAAGATTGGTCAGTTAAAGTTCATAATCGACCTGGATCTTAGCAACAACAATTTTACTGGCATTATTCCCGACACAATATCTAACCTCACAAATTTAGAGAAATTGGATCTTTCCGGAAACAACCTCACCGGTCAAATCCCAGCATCGCTAAGGAATCTCCATTTCCTTTCCTTCTTTAGCGTCGCACACAATGACCTCGAGGGCCCGGTGCCCATCGGTGGTCAGTTCGACACATTCCCAGTCTCGAGCTTCGAAGGAAATCCGAGGCTTTGTGGTCGGATTTTGCAGCGTCCGTGCAATAATAATCAGTCGGGCAATACGAGGAATCCGAGAAGCGTGAAAAGGAAGAGGAAGAGAACCATTATATTAACACTTGTTATATCCTCGGCCATTTTCACCCTGATTCTGCTTCTGTACTTGTTTTTTACCAAGAGGAGGGTCATCCGGAGAGGTGAAATTGAGAAGGACATGGACACGATTTCATTCAACTCGTCGGGGGTATTTCCGGAAATTCCAAAGGAAACCAGCCTTGTCGTGCTTTTCCCTAGCAACAAGAGCAAGATACAGGACCTTACCGTGGCTGATATACTGAAGGCCACGGACAATTTCAACCAGTCAAACATAATCGGCTGTGGTGGGTTTGGATTGGTGTTCAAAGCAACTCTAGCCGACGGCACAAAACTTGCGATCAAGAAACTATCAGGAGACATGGGCTTGATGGAGAGGGAATTCAAGGCAGAGGTCGAGGCTCTATCGACAGCTCAGCACAAGAACCTCGTCACACTGCAGGGCTACTGTCTGCATGATGGATACAGATTGCTAATATACTCTTACATGGAGAACGGTAGCTTAGACTACTGGCTGCACGAGAAGCCTGATGGGGCAGCCCAGCTCAACTGGCCCACCCGTTTGAAAATCGCCCTAGGAACCAGCTGTGGGGTGGCTTACATGCACCAGGTATGTGAGCCCCACATAGTCCACCGTGATCTAAAGTCGAGCAACATTCTTCTCGATCACAATTTCGAGGCCCACGTGGCGGATTTCGGGCTCGCGAGGTTGATTTCACCGTACCATACACATGTCACCACAGAATTGGTGGGCACGCTCGGGTACATCCCGCCCGAGTACAACCAGTCGTGGGTAGCTACTCTAAGAGGGGATATGTACAGTTTTGGAGTTGTTATGCTCGAGCTGTTGACGGGAAAGAGGCCCGTCGAGCTTTTCAGGCCCAAGGCCTCGAGGGAACTGGTCGTGTGGGCACGGCAGATGAAAAATGAAGGGAGAGAAGAGGAGATCTTTGATCCTCTGTTGAGGGGGAAAGGGTTTGAGGATGAGATGGCCAAAGTGCTGGATGTCGCCATACGATGTGTCGACCAGAACCCTTGCAAAAGGCCAGCTATAAAAGAAGTCGTTGATTGGCTCAGGAGTGTGGGAGCCAACCAATAGACGACGTTGTAATGAAGGTGGCCATATACGTAAATACTGAAATCTAAATATGTGGTTTTGTCAGTGGTGTTGTAGTTTTACAGTCGACCTTCTTCTGTGGGCATTTTTTTTTTTGTTCCCCTTCAAAAGCAAAGATATGTGTGATGAGTATTTCTCGGTTGTACAGACAAATATTTTTTTGCATTTAAAAGAAATTCATTCATGGAATTATGATATGTGTGTGGAGTAGAAATTTGGTAACTGATAGTGTGAATTTCACATGTGGAAATTAAATTCGTCAATTTCGATTTTCGAATTGGATTAAACTTTCCACCGGAAAATGATGCAGGCACAGATACGAAAATCGGGAAATGCTTTCTGGTCATTATAATAGCAACCACCTCCTGATCTACGAACATTGACAGCACATTTAGCAGATCATGTATCTTTGTAATCAGTCCAAAAGAGTAGCTATATTTCCTCTACTTCCAAGGCTAAACTATACAGAAAACTGAAATACAAATGCATGATAACAGTGGACTCTCTTAAATGTGCTCCTTGGTAAGTTGGAATGTTATTGCTACAAAACTATAGAGGTTTGTGTTAATCATATGGGATCCAAATGGCTTCCTACATTTCAGCAAGAGGCTCCTTGAAGTTCACTTTGTTGATTGAAACTATTGTTCTACATCCAAACTTCTCAAATTTGTAAGTCATATGACTTTCACAATGAATTCTTAGTCAAAAAGTTTTTCCAAACCAAGAGTGATATCTTAGCTTGTTAGATAGGTAAAGAACCAACCGTGTCACCTTCAACATCACCCATACAATATATCGAGAGTACTTTTCGGAAGTAATACAACAGCAACAAACTATATATAGCCATTCACTTTCCTTTATCTATAAGTTCCAACGCATTTCTATATTTTGATGCATCTAATTATCAGCCTTTCAAAACTTTCAGCCAAGTACTAGTTACTTTCATGCCGTCGAACTTCCAAAACATCTACACTTCAAAACAATGCAGCAAAGACATGCAATCAACACATTCGGAAACTTAATTACATTGATACCGTTAAGCATATTCTAACACTACTTAAACATACAGTCATCATTCTCATCGGCTAATAACCGCAAAAATCAACAAAATTCTTCCTAACTTCGGCTACGTAAAAACCTCAAAAGGCAACACGCCTCTTTCTCACACACAACAATCTTCGAGCACAAGCAAAAAACCAGTTCTCACTCATTTCAAATGAAAATCATTCCAAAGCTCCAAACAACAACAATAACTCAACAAACAAAGATAAATATATTAAAAAATAAATCAATAGTGCTATAAATCTTGTTCGAGCTCAATAAATACAGATATTACCACAAGCAGATAGAGTTGGCGAAAAATTAAAAAAACACATCGTACCGTAACGTAGATCGAGAAGTTGTGCAAACCTTCATTTTCGTCGTGCTTAGCTTGAACGATCCATCTGCGTGAGAAAATGAGGATGAACACAGATGCAATTTGACCTCTAGGGCATGAATTTGGATGGTTTTTAATGGTGGGATATGGCTAAAAAGGCATGGAGGGAACTGCTGAAGAGGAGAGCAACCGTTTGATGTAGAAAACGAGAGCTGGAAGCTCGAGCTGGAAAAAAGCTTGAAAATTGAAATTTGCTTTAGTGAATTTAGTGGGCTTGTGGCTTGGAAGAAGTGTTGGCCCAGATAATGCCGTTAATCCATTTGTTACCAGGCTCTTGCAATTTGGGCCTGGTTTGCTGTTTTTCCACTTTTGCCCCTTAAAACATGAATTAAAAAAATATTTGTTGTCCTGTACATCTTCTATTATTATTATTATTATTATTATTATTATTATTAAACTTTCATAAAGCTGAAATTATATTTGTCATTAACTTTTCAGGATTTAATTTTTCCATTGAAATATTCATCAAGCACATCCTGACTTTTATAATGTAGGTTCATCACAATATTTTAAATATCAAATATGTGGCAATTCACTGATGATTGATTGAATTAATTGATACTTGACAATGAATAAAAATTTGAATTAGAAACTTTACTAATTGATTGGATTAGCTGGTTATATAGAATAAGTTGATAATTGTTTGATATGTCAAATGACTAATGTCGCAATCATTTATTTAAAAAAGTTTATATATTTAAATTTTTTTTGAACTATTTTTTAATATAAAAAGTATTTCAATTCACTGTTTTATAAAACAATAAAATTAAAAATTCCAATGTAACAAACTTTTATTTCGCTCTAAAACCTATAATTTTACCTCAATACTATACCTCAATACTACATGACCATTATTATATAGTGTCTCAAATACTAGATCGCATCAATCGACAATACCGGATTTATTAGTCCGATATAAATATAAATAAAATATTGAATTTTAAGATATTATCATATTGTACCGGAGTTGTTTCAAACGTATCGAACAAAATACCGATCAAGTATAAAAATTAATATATGTATATATATTTATAACTAAAAGTTAAAAATTTAATTTGTATTTTTATCTCATGGAGAAGTTGAGACTTAGTAAATGTAGTCATTAATTTTTTTACTTCTTTTATATTTGATATTAAATTTTATAAATGCTGTTAATTTTTCTACTATAGTAATACCAAGGATATTACCGTTTACAAGAAATATTGATATAATTATCAGTATGGTATATAAAACACTAATTATACTCATCATGTATATACAATCTAATTAAGATAATATTATTTTATATTTAAAAAATATTGCTAGAAGAAACCTCACTATTAGTAATCTAATATAAAACTACTCTTAATTTTGACCAAAACAACTTCTAAATTGTCACCAAAATTCTTAAAATTCCTATTCTAAAATTAAATTACAAGTTGTGCATGCAATACAATAATATGTTACCTTTTTTTTTTCAATTTGGTAAAGTCAATCAACTGAGNTTTATTTACAAATCTACATATATATAATTACTGGCAAGTTTCAATAAATTTTATTCAGCCAGTAATTAATAATAATATGAGTTCATTTAATAAAAGTAGGTGTTTATTTAATAAAAATATGTTCAACATTTAATAAAATTATGTAACTTTCAGTTACACAATTTATTTTTACTGGTACTATTCTGGATGGTGCCCATTTTTATAACACTTTTTTATGTCTTGATATATAAAATATTTTTATTTTTATTTTGATACTATATATTTTTTAGTATTATATAAATACATATTTTACAACTAATTAAGAATGACTACAAATATCTCTATTTTCTATTACAGTCATACAATAATAATTAAAAAATCAGATAGCTAGATACATCATATATTTTAAAAAATCAAATCACAGAGTCACCAGTCGAAGGATTTAACGATGATGATTTGTTGTGATGGAGATTCTGACGATAAAAAATCACGAATATTGTCTATAAATAAGTGTTTAATAACTTTTGGATTCGTTTTTTTAAATTATTCTTTTTCTCGTTTACTAACTTATGATTTTTATTTTATTCTATGTATATTTCTAATTACTTTCTCTTCTATTATATCGTTTTTTGTGTAAATGCACCGGATAAAATTAGTGTATACTATAATACAAGACATGAGCTAGCTTAAGCTAAGCATATGAATCCTTACATTATGTGTTTTGACGTGCCAATATTCTTTGATCAAACAAATAAATTAGACAGAACTTTGCACATTCAGATGCAGCGGAGAAATCGGGTTCGCCAATCTCACGACATAAAATCCTACGCTCACATTTCACTCAAATCCACTTTTACTCTTTATGCGATTTGGATTTTCGAATACGTAAAAGCGCGTTACAAGTAAACAATTGAGTTTAAAAAAAAAATAATAATAATAATTGGAGAATAAAGAAGAAAATATATAAGGTGATATTTTCTTCATGTTGTATATATTCTGCTTTTATTCATGATATGAATCATATGATCATGTTTTTGAACATATGTGATATCATTTTCCTGGCTAATTGGTTGGAAGTTCCTAATTAGTGTGATGGATTATGTTTTTTTCAAGGTAAAATATGTACAATAAATGTTGAATATTACTACCAATTGAATACTTGTTTTGTCTACTTCTTGTTTTTCTCTATTAATTTCATTTAAATAAACATATGAATTAATTTTCTCTCAAGTTCTTTTATATAGATAGACATTTTTAAGATTGAGGCCAAATTGTCTATTTGTTCGTTATTAGAAAAAAAAAAGAAAGAAAGAAATCAAAGTAGCTTCGTAATTTTAAAATTAATCAACTGAGAACACTTTTATCCAATATTTGAATTTCAGTCAGAAATTACATATCATATGCACGTGTTCACAAAACTTCTTGCCAAAAAATCAGATTTTTAATTAAAATCATCCTCAAATTGATTAATTAAATTAAAAATTACGGATTGCTGAGGATTGTGATGGCCACCAAACCACTTTTATTACCGTTAGTTTCAATAAACACGTACATAAATTTTTGGTGTCATATTTTGATAACTACAAGTACTATAGAAAGAAACTTAATTAAGAATGAAAAACATCACAACTTTATTCCGAATTCAATACTTCTTATTTCACAACTCGTTCCCCAATTTATTACACGACAATGCATCTTATTTTAGCTGAATTAAAGCACAAAGGAGGGGACTTAATTTGTTACACATAATACATACACTTCACACAATACTTTGATCAACATTCATGTTACATTCATCAATCTCCACTCAATCCCTCATCAATCACCTGAAATCCACATTGGTCCGAAAAATTTCCTCTATTAT
>BKCP01010626.1:1283893-1304499 GCA_008636005.1 Striga asiatica | reverse complement strand
GCTCACAACTTAAATGGAGCTTTGACCCCTTAGGAAAAAAGAGAAGCTAAGCTTTAAAATTTATAGCACGTTAGTTTACTAGGGTAATTTTGGAAGTTTTGGGGTGGTGTACGTGGTCAGGTTCGGATTTTGATGGATCTTGCATGGGGAATTGGGGTGAATTAAATTTAAATCAATTAAACAACTTTTGATGAGAAAAAATGAAGTTCCATCATGTGCTATTTTATTCTTAAGGTAAAAAAGTTTGTACTTTATAGTATTATTATTGGTACAAAAGTTTATAGTATTATTTGTACCTTAAATCACTACTAAATCATATTCCAACAGAAAATTCTACGATAATATATTCCAATAAAAGTTCCAACAGATATTCCAATGGTGTAACTTCTCCACTGGAATGAGTTTTTTATTGGAATTTAGATGGAATTTGATCATTCCAACGGCTATTATTCCAACGGTTTTTTATTGTAGGAATTTCCGTTATAATTTTTATTTTCACCCATATTTTAAACGGTTGAAAAATGTACCGTTAGAATCGTTTAAATCCAACGGGAATTCCAACAGAAAACTCATTACAATAGATTTTTTTTTTTTTGTATTTCCGTTGGAATCCATTGAAAATTTCCAATGGAAATAATAACATTTGAATATCTATTAATGGAATTGTTGTTGGACACTACAAAAAAATTGTTATATTCCAACGAAAAATTATACGATAATATATTCCAACGGAAATTCGAACGGTTATTCCAATGGTATAGATTCCGTTGGAATGATTCCAACGAAAATATTGTGTTTGAATGACTTTTCCATTAGAATTTTAGATGTAATTTGATGATTTCAATGACTATTTTTCTAACGGTTTTTTACCGTTGAAATGTGCAATTTCTGTTGGAATTTTTATTTTCACCTCCGTTGGAAAATTTTTGTTGGAATTTCCGTTGGAATTCCATTAAATATATTTGTATTGGAACTTTCGGTTGGAATTTTATGATTTTGTTGTAGTGAGAATTCTATTGAAATATATTTCTGTTGGAATTTTCCATTGGAATTTCATCATGTTTTTACAGTGAATAGGTAAGTTTCATCATTTAGTTACTGGATCAACATATAACGGGTAGATATGATCATGTGATTCTACATCTAAGATTGGACTTATTAATTTGTCAAATAGATAGCTCTATATTAATGTACCAAATGAATATTTCATTAGCTATATTGGATAACACTATATTTCTTCAATTCTTTTGCTGTCTATTTTATATGAATTTTATATTTAATATTTTTATTGGATTACGAACATCATGGGATGTTAGCTTAGTAACATTCCTATATATTGATTATTATATTGACAATTTCACATTTTACCTGAAATTATTATTATTATTATTATTATTATTATTATTATTATTTATTTATTTTGGTATTAGAGGTTGAGAATTAAGACTATAAAGTAGAAGGAAAGCAAAGGGGCTATACGGATTATAGGAACAGTGTCTGAGGCCGGCAGATTTAATTGGTTCCACGCTGGCACTGTTATTTAGGTTGATAATACATTTACACTTCTGATAATGAGTAATGTTACATTTGTCAACCTAGTATACAATTAGATTGACAACACAAGTGAAAACATTCAAAAAATAAAAATAAAAAAATACACAAGTAGATGTTTCACTTGTGTTGTCAACTTAGTTGTACACAAGGTTAGTAATGTATTACCTCCTATTCTTTTTAAATGTCATTTTAGCTTTATTAATTATTTAACAAATAAATGTCGTTTTGAACCTTTTGTACATATTTTTTCATTATTACCTTCATTTAGCTAATAAATATACTATGTCTTTTCATATTCACTATTCATTTTTTCTCAAAACATCATTCTCTATCTTCATTAAAAAGAGTTATTACTGGCCAAAAAAATATTTTTAATTACTGTGCAACTTCTTAAAACGACACTTATTATGAATAGGAAAGAGTAGTATTTTTCTTTGAGGATACATTTACACTTGAGTTGTAATCTAAGTTGTCATCCAAGTAGGCTAAATAGCATTACTTTTTTTTTTTTTTTTTGATACNTCTTTTATTAATCAAGACCCAAACTAAATTACACACTCGCTATCATTTTATTTTTCAATAATAATGTTACATTTTTGTTAGTTATATATTTGAATGACCAATTAAATACTAATATCGCTTTTTTCTAATTATATCCCATTTTCTTTTAGTTCCTACATAATAAATTGCACTACAAGAAAAAAATGAAATTCCAACGGAAATATATTTCAATAAAATTCCAACGGCAATTCCAATGGATATTTTAATGCTATTATTTCCGTTGGAATAATTCCAACGAAAATTCCAAAAAAAATATTCCGTTGGAATGAGTTTTCCATTGGAATTTCCGTTGGATTTCGACGATTCCAACGGTAGATTTTTTAACGGTGGTGAAAATAAAAATTCCAACAGAAATTTCATATTCCAACGAAAATTCCTACGGTCAAAAGCCGTTGGAAATATAGCCGTTGGGATCATCAAATTCTATCTAAAATTCCAATGAAAAATACATTCCAATGGAATATTTTCATTGGAATTTCCGTTGGAATCATTCCAACGGAAGCTATACCATTGGAATATCCGTTGGAATTTCCATTGAAATATATTACCATAGAATTTTTCGTTGGAATATAACACTTTTTTTGTAGTGTTGCCTGAAAAATAGAAAAATAGATGAGGATGTTAAAATAATATACTATTATAAAATATAATCATAAGAACGCATTTATATACAAAATATGAATCTTCTAAGATAACATATTATAAATATACAAAATAAATTACGAAAATAAGAAGTTATTAAGAATGTTATATGGACATACAGTTTGTTTTGTTATTTTCATCACAATCAGAGCGCTAGCTCAACAAACATTGTGTCCAAACATTTTGTGGCACATCCCTAAAATCCTGACCAAAATAATAAATTATTAAAAGATACAGTTCAATATCTGGAACGTCTAAACTGCAATATTGAACTTAATTTTAAAGAAAAATGTAGAGCTATAGTGTAAGCTTAGATATTCGATTCTTTAATTTATTTATTTTATTTGTTCAGTTATCTTATAAGAATATGGAAAAAATATCTGATGTATTAATCACAAAGGTATGTACATGTATATAAAGACAAAATACGATCTCACTTATGTTGGGCCTTAATCTAATCTAATCTTAATGCATAATACAACTACTATCTAACTAACACCCCCTCAAACTCAAGGTGGTATAGTGGAGATCAACTTGAGTTTGCTAAGAAGTAAACAAAAGCGACCGGGAATGAGAGACTTCGTGAATACATCCGCTGGTTGATTCGTAGAGGAGAAGGAAACAAGCTTCACAGTCTCATGTGCAACATGCTGTCGAATGAAGTGACAGTCAATCTCAAAATGATTGATGCGCTCATGAAATGTATTATTATGAGACATCTTTATAGCACTCTGACTATCACAATGCAGAGCAATAGACAACGACTGAGGTGCACCGAGATCAGCAAGTAGCCGACGTAACCATAATAGCTCAGAGGTGGAATGGGCAAGAGCACGATACTCAGACTCAGCACTCGATCTGGAAACTAAGGTTTGCTTCTTACTACGCTAAGAGACGAGTAAATCACCCAGAAAGAAGCAGTACCCAGTAATGGAACGACGATCAGTAGGATCTCTAGCCCAATCTGCATCAGAAATAGCCGCTAAGTGTGAAGGAAGAACGGGCCGAGAAGTGTAAACCATGCAATAGAGTGCCCTTCACATAGCGAAGAATGTGCAACACAGCAGAATGATGTGTGGTTCTCGGAGCATCCATAAACTTACTCATAATATCAACAGCATGAGTTATATCAGGTTGAGTGACAGTCAAATATATCAAACTCCCAACAAGCTGACGATATAACGTAAGATCCTCAAGAAGAGAGTCATCCAGTGGAGTAAGACGAACATCATAATCAAGAGGTGTAGTGGAAGCTGTCTGACAATCAGTGAGACCAGCCCGAGTAAGAAGATCGGAGAGGCATACTTGCTTGAGACAAATAGAAGCTATCAGAGGAATCAGAAATCTCAAGACCCAAAAAATAGCGAAGCTGACCCAAACTCTTCATCTCAAAATGCTGACGAAGATAGTCCTGTAAATTGGAAATACCGGTAACATCATCTCCCGTAATTTATCACTAAGGCATACTTTTTTAATAATTGACATGCTTTTGACCTGACAGTCGCACAATAATAAACAACATAAATAAAAGTACGATAGTTCATTGTATAATTGTTATTTTTTGTGAAAAAGGCATACGACTCGACCAATGTATCATGGAACTTTTGATTAATTATGAAATAAAATTTTTTGTTAAAATAACTTTAGCCAGGGTAGAATTTGAATTTTGGCTCTGCCCTAGGCCTAAGAGAAAGGAAAACTGATTTTATAGATCTAAGCTGCTTATATTTGTTTATTGAGAGATGATATAAATATACTCCTAAACATAAATATAAAGTTCATTAATTGTTGACTCAATGGAGCATGGTAATTTTACTAGTTAATTTTTATTCGTAATTTTATGTACCAATTTTGAATATGGAGCAATTTTATTCATGCATATTTTTAAAATTATGCAACGCAAGGCTAGCTTAATTATAACCATATTTAAAATTTATTTAATCACTTGTTTATTTGGTATCACTTTTTTATATAAAATATATCAAATTAATCATCTTATTACAATTGATTTTTCATTCATATATTGTATATATCGAATTAAAAAATTAATAATATTTACCTTGGAAGTAGCAAACTTTTTTTAAGCAAATTAAAACATTAATACAATTTTTGTTGAAGTATTTAAAAGTTTAAAATTAAAGCTTATATCGTCTTTTTTTCGGTAAATGTAAATTTATAGATCAAAACTAAATTACAAACGACCGACAAACGGCATAAAAAAACGCTGTGGGCAGCCACAAGCTCGGCTCCTCACTCCCGGATAATAAGTCCAAGAGAGCAATCACAGGTCAGTTGCTCGCTTAGGTCCCAAAATAAGACAGAAAGACAACCACCAAATTTTCCAAGGAAGGGACAAGCCTATACTCCAAGGGCTTTCTTCTCATATTCGGCAAGAACGTTCGGATACAACGCAAAAATTGTACGATAAACATGAGTTTGGATCTTACGGATTACCAGGCTCGGAGGTTAGGATTCATTTTCAAAAATCAACCTATTTTTCGCATTCCAAATGAAATACACAGTCGCCGTGAGCGCCGTTTTCTTCAACTTGGTTTGCCAACTAGCCCTCGTGCCTCCTTCAAGGTCCATTTAAGAGCTCCTTTGGGTGTCAAAGGCCTATGACGGAGGCTAACCCAATCATGAATCACCCCCCAAAGTCCCAAGCAAGAGGAGCATTCGAAAAATAGATGATTCGATGATTCTACAACGCCTCGACAAAGAGAACAAGTTGGGTGTTCATCAAGGAATTCTAACCGGTCCTTTGTACGAAGACAATTGAGCACTCCCAACCAAGGAATGAAGGAGTGTTTGAGCGTATTGCAAGGCTCCAAACCACCCCCGTCCATGGCACCAGTACACCGCGGAGCCTTAAGAAATCATAGCAACTTCTCAACGCCTCTTGCTTACCTCGTGAACTCTAACGATGAAGTAGAGCTTTCACGGCTTGCTCACTTCCCGCTTTGAAAAGGGGCGAGTCATCCTTATGTATTTTCCATTCCCACACGGACTTGCCCCCCAATAAATGTGGTGGATCCACTTGTACCATAAGGTGTCCATTTTGGCTTGCATGTTACAAAGAGTACTTGCAAGCATCGCTTGATTCCAAGCGTTCAACTCACGAAGACCCAAGCCCCCTTCCGAGCGCGAGAGACATGAGTCATCTCAAGCTACAAGAGTGCTTTTCGAGCCCCTGAGAAAACGCCTACATAGTTGGATAATTTCGGTACGCACTATAGTAGGCAAATGGAACATCCCCAACAAAAAACACTCGATACCTTGGATCCCCGAACGAATGAGTTCAACTCTATCGGCGTATGAGAGTGTATGGCTGCTCCATCCGCTAAGTTGATATTTTTTTTTATTTTTTAATTAACATTCTGGTGTACTATTACTACAATATTAATTACTTAATTACTTAATTTGATAATGTTGACAGGATCTGAATATTATATCAGACCAAATAATTTTTTATCTTCAACAACCTAAGTCTCATGCAAATGAAATATTAATTTTTGCAAGTTCAATGTTCATATACAGATTCAAATGATCATATAGAGAGGATCGTACATATTATTCTGGCATATTATCGGCTGTCAGTTTTCATAAAATCTTTGTATTTTAAAGTGGTTTTGATCAAATGAAATCCTTCTAGATTCACTTGTAGTTCTTTCCATCTCTTTTGGGCTCCTTGTCTTTTTTTTTTTTTTAATTTATAGTTTATTTATTTTCATGGTGGCTATGTTAAATTAATACTATTGCAATCTCAAGGTATATTGTACAGCTGTAGTTATGCTAATAACTGAATTAAATGTGGTACATATAATTAGTTATAAATAACTAAAACGCATTCTCCCTAGAATGACACAAAGTCGGTGCAACATGTTACTTTATTGGTGCAACATATTACTTTATTGGAAAATTAAAAATATTATTGTAACTTGTGGCAAATGGTAATTTTTGCCAGTAACTATCTACTGGTACAAAATGCCTACTAACTCACAAAATCGAGCACGCTAACAATACAAAATAATAATAATAATAATAATAATAATAATAATAATAATAATAAATATTCACTAGCTAATTGCAAAAAATTATCATAAATACTCATTGATTCACCAATCTTTGCGATTTGATTGATTATTGTGCATTTTGTATAACTGCGAAAGTTATCTTCATCAGCACAAGTAGGGTTATAAAGATCAAATCAAGCTCGGGTTGTGTAATTAAACGAGATAGTAATGATCAAGCTCGAGTCCAACCCATTTATAAATATTAACGAGTTGAGTTTAACCTTCAACAAGACTGAAAGAATTATTTTTTATAAAAGGTTTAAAAATAATATATTAAAGATTTAGTTGTGCAAGCAAAAGGGAAGATCTCTTTTATTTGGTATAAATATTTTTTTCCCCATTTACATCTATATATTTTATGTGATCTTATATTTGGTTATATGTTGTAGGAAAATCGTGTTGAGATCTGTGAGAATCTCGTTATGTACAAGTCACGAATTTAATAGCAAACGTAAACCTATGCGCAGCGGATCTAAAGGTTTGACGTAGAGAACTTACGGCTTAAAATTTATGTAAATCTGGTTGACCACGAACGATTGACCGCAATTGATTGACCGCAAATCACGTCTTGGATTGCACTAACAAGATCAGATCAAAATCGAATCAAACGGATGCAAACAGATCAAAACGAAACTTTGCAGCTTGAGATCTTCCGGCGGCGCGTGAGCCCGCGTGAGGCATCGGAATCCGACGATCTCGGCGGCGATGGAAAGCTCTCGTCGAGACGGTCGTCCGGGTATGCCGTACGTCTCAATCGGACTTCCGGTTAGTTCTGTAGGTCAAAATATATTTCGTCTCGGTTTACCTACAGATCTTCTACTGTATTACTCAATACACCCTTCTTCTACTTGTACCAGTGGAGCAACAAGAAGAAGATAAAGCTCGAATGAGATCTAGAGAGAGAGAAGCGTGGGGCGTGTCTCGTTAGAATGAGATTGAGATTCTCCTCTCATGAGCTTAATGATGTATATATAGAGTTACAGTAGAGACCCTTAGGAGATTAGGAAAAGGGCTCCTTAATTAATTAGACTAACTATGGGCCAAGCCCACTCCTCTAACTAATTAAATAATATTAATGGACCACCAACATTATATTATTGCACTCCATTTTCCTAGCCCAAATTACATTTGAGACTCCAATAATAATTACTCGATTTACCTCCCCACGTTTAAGATATAATGTCCATTAATTAATTCAATTACTGACAATCAAGAATTAATTAATTTATTATTATTATTTCACCGAAACTAGCGCTCGTCCATCACATTCTTATTATGCCGGAACTTAATCCACCTGCAGGGTTTAGCATAACAATCCTTCATGAACTCACTCTGGGGACATCATCAAACTAACGCACATGGTGACCGTAAATATCCTAACAGCACATCCTATATATAATAATAATACCCAAAACAGTAGGAATATTAATCCAGTGAACTGAACCTCACCCATGTGAATCAAAGTAATATATATTATATATATCTGCCTGTTTAATATCTTACGGGATAAAAGAACGCAGTAATTAACCGAGGCCTAGTTCATTTACGACGATTAGTATAAAATGAACTTCTCCTTTCTGGGATCCTGTTCAATACATAAATGTACTAGTGCAACTAATCAGTCAAGGCAAACTGTACAGTTGACACTACAACCATTCGGATGGGGTGTTCATGTCCTTCTAGGTTGTGAACAACTATTCTTGTTCGCAAGTGACTGATAGAGTGATCTTCGGTTCGCCCGATGACGACCCACCTTATCTAAGTGCAGAACAACAGAACGTATAACTTGTTTAATCTAACATGATTCTCATTCATAAAGGGTAAATGTGTAATAATATGCAAAGCCAAGCTTTCAGTATATAACACTAACAAATTGGACGTGTGCATGGAATACAAGATCGGCATAATTTGGAAACAATATGGAGAGAGAAGTACAAAGAAGGATGCAATATTCACTTGCCATGTTTGGACCGCATTACTTTGAAGGAAATCATCCTTGAAGAAAATGAGTGGCTAATTGGAGAAGCTACATATACACGTCTTGAATATCAATTGAAGGCTGCTGAGAGTTTTAAATTCCATCATTATTCGAGCATTCAATTGAGAGTTCATGAATGTCTATTCTTAGATTTTCTTGTGATACTTTGGTGTTCTTACGCCATCGATGAACTGAGTTTTCTTTTCTTTGGTTTTTCATATTTTTCTATCATATACTTTTGGTTCAGTACTTAGAGATTAAGTGATGGTTGCTCGAGGGATTTGAGTGTGTAAAGTCCATGGGTTGTGGCTAGAGAATTAGTTGGTATGATCAAGTATAGTGTTGGCTAGGCTAGAAGGGAGTTCTAGTTGCATAAGTTCAAACTATACAAGTGTGCACAATCGATCTATTAATAAAAGATTTCTGAGGGGTAGTGGAACGCTCTCCGAATTATTTATATTTCTTGCTTTGTGCTTCCGCAATTCTACTTATTCTGGTGTTACAATACAGTTTTAAATTATATCAATCCCGTGTTCTTACACAGTTTAATGCACTTTACGTCATATACCCACGTTTCAGAGGTGAATTATAAAAAATTATATAAAAATACTTATTATCAAGTCTTAACAAGTCGAACATGATCGATAATTGAACAAGCTTTCTATGACCTTGGGCTACGTTCACTTATCAAACGAGTCAAGTTGAACTCGGGCCTTAACGAACAAAGACAAACTTGAGTGGGCTCGTTTCATTTCATCTAATAACTCTACTCACAAGTTATATGGTATAATTTGCAATGGACATGCATTTTAATTATTGGAAATTTCATATGTGGTGATATGAAATAATGTGAAATACAAAAAAGTATTGCTGTTCATTGACTAAATCACATATCTTTTCCTTTTATTCAAAAATTTAAAAACAGTCAGCAAAATCAGGAATAAGAAAAGCAACAAAGGGATTAAGCAATGAATCATTGTTATGATAAAGGGACAAATTCAATGAATTGAGTAAAAAAACGGGTGCAAAAGCCAAAAAGAATGGGAAAATAAAGATAAACCAACATATATAATTTAAAGGAGAAAAAAAAAAGTTGAAGATTTTACACTAACTTCCACGAACATTCTTTGGTACCAAATTGCATCAAAATCAGTTCATATTTGGTGAGAATACGGTGAACTATATCTATCCACCTCCAGTTGTGCTGAGAGTTTGCTTTAGAAATAAGAAAGGGTTTTTTTCTGTTTAATTAATTTTATATTTAGCATAACAAGTTTTCATGAGTTGACTTTATAGAAAAATATATTTCAAAATAAATATTGTTTGTGGCTAGTACGGATATAAGACAAATAACTAAATAAATACCAATACAATTACAAGGAATGAATAATAAATAAAAATGATTATAACTTCTAGGAGATTAAAAAAATCACTCTTTTACTCTTTCCGGGTAGCCTTGAGGGCTTCAGGCTAAAAAATATTGATTTAAACGTGCTATCAATATACGAACTAATCTTAATTCTAACAGACTTTGGACTAAACGAATAATTAACGTTGATTATCATAAAATTAAAGTTATATATTTGACTAAGAAAAATTGAATCAAGTGTGCTACACTTAGTTTCAATTTTGTTTATATAATTTTGATTAAATTAAATTGATAAAAAATATAAAATTATAGTGACGTATAACTTCTTATTGTATAAAAAAATGTCCTTATATTATATTTTTGAAATAATAAGCAGTTGAATATTATACAGTGATCATAAGTACGTAAAGTAACATAAATAATATAGTTTTTTAAATATTCTTTTTATTAATATAAACGAGCTAGCAAACTAATTGATTTTTACGAGCTTGCCCTAATTTTCTTTTTCTTGAATGATAACATAATATTAAACTCAAAATCGAGACTAATTACGAGATACAAAACCTAACACAAATTGTCATCAACACAACTTAAACAACGTATGTCTAACCTGAATAGGAAATGTCAACAAAATAAGAATTACACAACCTACAACCTAAACTAAATCGGGCTTANACTCTAATTTAAACAGATCGAGAAATAGATAACCTAATAATCTTTGAGAAAATTATACTCTGCACCAAAGTTAGCTAATTTTGTCTGAATGATTCAGCCCAGTATCAGGCCTTCTTATCTAACTAAGCCCTTCACAGGATGGGCTTATAAGAAGGGCCCAAATTTCTTGGTTAACGCAGTACTCTTCTGGGACTGGAACTATGGATAAACGGACCCAACCTAAGCTAGAAGAATAAATCAACGGAAGCGCGTAGGCGCGTAGCCAGCTCAACAATAATGACACTCCCCACCGACAAACCCACCGGATTTTATTCAACAGTCAGCAACGGATAATGACATTAACCAACTCATCATTTATTAATTACCATAACTACCCCTGGCTTCATTTCCTAAATTTTAAAAATCACCGCTAATTATATTATTTTGTTTTTATCATACCAACAAGCTCCAGAGCATCCTTTTTTTCAACATTAAAGTAATAAGGTCCTTATCTATCTACTTATTTTGAGATTATATCATTTTTTTAGTTTGAAAATACGAAAAAAATGTAGTGTGGTTGAGTTTCTTAGTAAGGGCTATGTGTTAGTAATTAAGCTCAGCAGATGAGCAGATTGTAATGATAGGTCAAAGGGTTAGGTGGTTGACATGAATATACACTTTAAAATCAGAAAAAAATAAATAGATAAATAAATACTTTTTGATGGCGATATAAAAAATAAAAATAAATAATGAAATCATATAACATAATTAGTCTTGTACGAAGAAAACTATCGTTATATAGATTGACCCGTCAAATATATCTATATAAAATATAAATAATGTTAAATCATTTTTAAAAAGAATTTCTCGCCAAAATCGTTAATTACATACTAAAAAGATAAATTTTATATTCTTTTTAAATATTTTCAAATAAAAATAAAAATAAGCATTAAATGCATTGCCATAATCTCATTTGTTGTTTGTAATGCCATATTACCGACGAACATTTTATGATTATTTGACAAATGTTCTATGTATTATAACTTATTGATTAAAAGATTCAATTTATAATTTTACCAAAAGAAAGCACGGGCTACGTACTAGTATAAATATATAACACAAATTCTTGTACGTGACAAACTAATCGTAAGTGAATTTAGTGATTTACCCATTTTTTTTTAATAAAACTGCATAATTATTTTAAGAAAAATTATTTTTTCATATATATTATCTTTCACATTAAATATGTTATTCTAAAATTATGTATTTTTACTTAGAAATTGTGATTGTCTAAGAGCAACTCCAACATTGCGTTGGAGTTGTGTATTACTCTCAGATAGCGTAAAATATGCGCTCCAATCCCATGCTATATTCTTGCGCTATTGTAGATAAAATAGCAAATGCGCCAGATTTTTTTTTTTTTTTTTATTTTTAATGTAATATTAATGATAAGTTTTTGTATAATGTGTATTAATAAATATATTTTTAGGCTAAATAACTTTGTGCAATGTATTTTTTATGCTAAATAATTTTGTACTTTTTATTTATTGATGTATTATAATTTTATTTTGTGATTTTTTAATATTAAAATAATACCATATGAATAAAAATTGAACACATTCACACAAGTAGATTTCATTCAAACTAAAAGTTTACAACAAACGTAAATCATAAAATACACAAACAAAAAAATATAATATTAAAATCAATTTATTTGAAATAAAAATAAATAAAAAATAATATATTTGATGTAGAGTAAAATGTAGAGATGAGGGCTGAAGACGAATATTTCACTCTATTATAGAGTAGAGTAGAGCCCGCGCTAGAATAGAGATAAGGGTTGGAGATGGTCTAAGTGCTACGCGTGATTCCTCCTATTTTATATATATTTAATCATAATACTTCAATAGTGGCCACTACATAAAAATTGTTATATTCTAACGAAAAATCCTACGATAATATATTCCAACGGATATTCCAATGGTATAGCTTCTGTTGGAATGATTCCAATGGAAATTCCAACGAAAATATTGCGTTGGGATGACTTTTCCATTAGAATTTTAGGTGGAATTTGATGATTCCAACAATTATTTTTCTAATGCCTTTTTACCGTAGGAAATACTAGGAATTTTCCATTGAAATTTTTATTTCCGTCTCCGTTGAAAAATCTACCGTTGTAATTGTAAAAATCTAACGAAAAATTCAATGGAAAACCCATTCCAACAAAATTTGTGGGAATTTCGTTAGAATTCCATTAAAATATATTTGTATTGAAATTTTTCGTTGGAATTTTATCATTTTGTTTAAGTGGGCTTCCAAACAACAGGGATCCTTTACCAAATTCAATTTTTTCCCTTTAAGATAAATCAATAATACTTTATAAAAATACAACTGTTTAAATGTCCTTGTATTTGATGGTTCAATGACATCACAAATTACATGATAATTTATTCATTGTTTTATTTTATTTTTAGTTTAATTGTCACTTTTAACCCCACCAAACAACCATCACTACCATTTCATTTTTTTTATTTGTATTCAAAACCTTACTTGAAGTTGGGAAGAAGAAGACAAAAATGAAATAAATCAAATATAGAAAATTTAATTCAAAGTGTTGGTCATTAATTGCGGACATCTGGCATTGAATTTCTATTTTCAATTTAGCAATTTTAAATGTTTCGGTTATTTCTTGTAAGGAAATAATAGTTCTAATATCAATAAATTATCAAATTTAATTCGAAATTTAAATCAAGAAAATTGTATCCGCATATGTTTTCTTTTATTTCAAATAAACATTAATAAATAATAACCAGTACTTTAAGCCCTACATACAATCACATGCATATACCAACTATATTCATTTTTACTAATGCCATGTAATAAAATCATATTAATAATTGGTTATTTTTCCAGAAGTTAATCTTCTTAAATTGATGTCACGTTTGCTTAAAAATTACTATTTATAATATACTAATGGCCAGCTATAACTATGATCCCATGATTGTTGACTTTATGAACTATATCAAGTATTGCTCATTGTTTTTAACATGTGGTGCCTACTGATAAGAAGCCATAACAGATCTCCTATTTCTTACATTTGCTGTTCCTAGATTTATGGTAGTTAGTTTTGTTTGAATTAGTCTACAATAGCTTTATTGTTGTAACAAAAGAGATTTCTCAGCCTATAGTTTTGGCTGTATTGTGTATTTAAACACCATCTCAATCAATAGGAAAGCATCATAAAAATATTCACAAACAGGAGAACCCTTATGCTTTCTCAATCTTATCTTTTCTTAATTATCTATTATGGTATCTAGAGCCTAACTCCTACGAGATTCAGGTTCTTATCCCAGACCTTGTTTTTTTTTTTCCTTTTTTTTTCTGCAACCAACCCTCCCCACCATCTCCGATCAATTTTTTTTTTACAATGGCTAATGGAAACAATCTAGTTCTGCTTCCAAACACTGAACAACCAAATCTCCCTCTCACCTTAATTACGATCCATAATTCCATCAAACTTACCTCCACAAACTATCTCTCGTGGAAAACACAGATTGAATCCATTCTCATTGGTTATGATTTACACAAATTCATTGATGGCTCCTTTCCCTCTCCACCTGCCACGACCACTATCAACAATGTCGTTTCCCCCAATCCTGCATATCAGACGTGGCTACGGCAAGACAAACTCTTGTTTGGAGCTCTTGTTGGCACCATCTCAACCAATCTTGTGCCGCTCATCACACACTCCTCAACATCTCACGATGCTTGGAAGACACTCGCCAACACCTACGCTCGTCCCTCTCGTGGCCATATCAAACAGCTCAAAGAAAACCTGAAAAGCATCTCCAAAGGGTCACAATCTGTTACTGATTATATGCAAGCCATCAAAACCAAAGCTGATGAACTTGCCACACTCGGGAAACCGCTTGATCATGAAGATCTAATTGAGAAAGTCTTGGACGGTCTTGAGGACACCTACCAATCAGTCATTGATGCAGTCAACAACCGAGACACCCCGATCACCTTTGATGAACTCCATGAGAAGCTCATTCACAAGGAGCTCTCCCTGCGCAATATCTCAACCTCCCCAGCCTTACCAGCTTCTGCCCACCTCACAAATACCCGCTCCAACCCACGCCACACAACCCACCATCCATCCTGGCCAGCCACAATTCCATCACCGCACCCAGCTCCTAACCCATACCACCGATCTGCTCCCAAACCCAACCGTCCCTTTTTAGGCAAATGCCAGTGGTGCCGGACTCAAGGCCATGTCGTCTCTCAATGCCCTCTTTTTCGTCAACAATTCCCTCACGCAACACCACCACCTCGCCCACACACATCCTATCCCATCCGTTCCCCTTCCACTTCGCCTGCTCAAGCTCTTCTAGCAACCACAT
The DNA here is from genome assembly GCA_008636005.1 of Striga asiatica. Taxonomy (NCBI): domain Eukaryota; kingdom Viridiplantae; phylum Streptophyta; class Magnoliopsida; order Lamiales; family Orobanchaceae; genus Striga; species Striga asiatica. The sequence goes on along the minus strand of BKCP01010626.1, from coordinate 1,289,265 downwards.
CTTCCTCACCAGAACCTTGGCTGTTTGATAGTGGTGCAACTCATCACGTTACAACTGATCTTCAGAACCTTGCCATTCACAGTCCCTATGACGGTCCGGATGAAATCATGATTGGTGATGGCTCTGGCATTCCAATTACTCACACGGGTTCCACTTCTCTCACTACTCCTTCTCATTCCTTCACTCTATCTAATGTTCTCTGTGTTCCTACTATGAAACGCAATTTGATTTCCATTTCTCAATTCTGCAAAACTAATAATGTCTCTGTCGAATTCTTACCAAATTCTTTCCATGTGAAGGACATTCAAACGGGATCACTCCTCCTCCAAGGCCAACCTAAGAACGGTGTCTATGAGTGGCCCACCTCGTCCTCCTCATCACCGATTCTTACTTTCTCGTCAATAAAGACCACGCTACCTTCATGGCATCACAGGCTTGGTCACCCGTCCCTCCAAACGTTCAAACACATGGTCTCATCTTTGAGTCTGGATGTCTCTCGTCCATGTAAATTCGATTTTCATTGTAATTCTTGCTCTTGCAATAAAAGTCATAAATTGCCATTTTCAGCTTCCACTTTAGTCACTTCCTCTCCTCTTGAGATTGTCTTTACAGATGTTTGGACTTCCCCTGTTTACTCTATTGACAATTTCAAATATTATGTTATTTTTGTTGATCATTTTACAAAATATATATGGCTATATCCTCTTCAACGTAAATCTGATACTCGAGAAGTCTTCATTCACTTCAAGGCCTTAGTGGAAAACTTTTTCAACTGTCAAATCAAAACTCTTTATTCTGATAATGGTGGTGAATATCAGGCTCTCTCTTCTTTTTTCACAATTAAGGGTATCTCTCATCTCACCTCTCCTCCTCATACTCCCGAACACAATGGTTATTCCGAACGCCGTCATCGTCATATTGTTGAAACTGCACTTTCTCTCCTTGCTCACGCCTCTATGCCACTCTCTTATTGGTCCTTTGCTGTCAAAACTGCTGTTTATCTTATCAACCGTCTTCCTACGCCAACTCTCAACAATGCCTCACCATTTCTTAAACTATTCAACACCGTCCCCAACTACTCCAAACTTAGGAGCTTTGGATGTCTTTGCTATCCCTGGCTCCGCCCTTACAATACACATAAACTTCAACCTCGTTCCACTCCATGTCTCTTTGTTGGGTATTCCTCTACTCAAAGTGCGTATCTTTGCCTTGATACGTCCACTCAGCGTCTTTACGCCTCCCGTCATGTCCGCTTTGTAGAGTCTGTTTTTCCCTTTGCAACTTCTCATCTAAATGATCTTCGGGTCACTTCCTCCACTCAAACCGAGTGGTGCTCTCTAACCTTACCTCTAATACCTGCTGTACCCACCTCCCAAACATCTTCGTCTCACACTCCATCTACTTCATCAACCCTCAGTCCCACCTCTGCATCAGACCCATCTCACACCACTTCACCCGCACATCCCTCATCCTCTACCCCGGACTATACTCCTTCCCCTGAAAACCCACCTTTGTTACCATCTCCAGGTATCATTACTCGCTCCAAACACAACATCCACAAACCAATCCAAAAACTTAACCTCAACACTGAACTACAGCCTCTTGAACCCACTACTGTGTCTCAAGCGTTAAAAGACCCCAGGTGGCGACAGGCCATGTCAACTGAATTCGACGCCCTCATTCGTAATGGCACATGGGAACTAGTTCCATCTCATCCTACACAAAACGTGGTTGGATGCAAATGGATTTTTCGCACTAAATATCTATCTGACGGCTCTGTTGACAGGTACAAAGCACGTCTTGTTGCCAAAGGATTTCATCAACGCCCTGGGGTTGACTATTCTGAAACCTTCAGTCCGGTCATCAAACCGACCACAGTGCGTCTCGTTCTCAGCCTTGCTGTAAGTAAAGGATGGTCTCTTCGTCAACTGGATGTCAACAATGCCTTTCTCCAAGGCACACTTTCAGAGAATGTATTTATGTCTCAACCACCAGGTTTCCTTGATCATGACCATCCTCACCATGTCTGTAAGCTTCGCAAGGCTATCTACGGCCTCAAACAAGCTCCTCGTGCTTGGTATCATGAACTACGTCAATTTCTTCTCCAATCAGGTTTTCAAAACTCTGTCGCTGATGCTTCCTTGTTCATTTTCAACACTCAAGGTGTTGTTATGTACCTGCTTGTTTATGTGGACGACATCATTATCACTGGCAACACCAATCATGCCGTCCAAAACTTTGTTAAGCAACTTTCCAAGCGTTTCTCCCTAAAAGACCTTGGTGACCTTCATTATTTCCTGGGTGTTGAAGTACAATATCATGCTCACGGTTTGTTTCTCAATCAACGGCAGTACATTGTTGATCTGCTCCGGAAGACTAATATGATCGACGCCAAACCAGCAAATACACCTATGGCCACACGTCCGCTCACTTTACTTACAGGCACCATTTTATCTGATCCTGCAGAATATCGCACTACTGTTGGGAGTCTTCAATATCTCTCCCTAACTCGCCCAGACATTGCCTACACGGTCAACAAACTATCACAATTCATGCACAAACCAACGACAGAGCATTGGACTGCTGTTAAGCGATTACTTCGCTACCTCTGTGGGACCTCACACCATGGCATTACTCTTCGTCGACCCTCATCTCTCGCCCTACATGCGTTTTCGGATGCTGACTGGGCTGGTAACAAAGACGACTTCACTTCTACCAGTGCCTACATTGTATATCTCGGCAGCAATCCAGTCTCTTGGAGCTCCAAGAAACAACGAACTGTCGCTCGTTCCTCAACCGAAGCCGAGTACCGCTCTGTCGCTGCCACAGCTTCTGAACTTAGATGGATCTGTTCTCTTCTAACTGAACTTGGCATCACTCCTCCCACTCAACCAGTGATTTACTGCGACAATGTTGGGGCTACCAACCTTTGTGCCAATCCGGTATTTCATTCTCGAATGAAACACGTTGCCTTGGACTACCATTTCATCCGTGAACAAATTCAAGGTGGTCTTCTTCGAGTCTCACACGTCTCTGCTCCGGACCAGCTTGCAGACGTCCTCACCAAGCCACTTCCTCGCCAGCAATTCACCATGGTTACATCCAAGATTGGACTCACTCCACCGCCGTCCATCTTGCGGGGGCATGATAAGAAGCCATAACAGATCTCCTATTTCTTACATTTGCTGTTCCTAGATTTATGGTAGTTAGTTTTGTTTGAATTAGTCTACAATAGCTTTATTGTTGTAACAAAAGAGATTTCTCAGCCTATAGTTTTGGCTGTATTGTGTATTTAAACACCATCTCAATCAATAGGAAAGCATCATAAAAATATTCACAAACAGGAGAACCCTTATGCTTTCTCAATCTTATCTTTTCTTAATTATCTATTACCTACTAGGAATAATGAAATAAGTTAAGTTAAAAATAAATCTCAGTTGATTAAAATGAAGCGCAAGTTCTGGATTAATAAACCATCCTATAATGAAATATTTTTCTACTAATTATTATTTCCCATGCTATTATTGTTAATTTAAATCGTATGCAATCAATATTTCACATGAAAAAATGATTTAAAATATTTTAATATGGTTTATCAACAGACTTACCGAATAATAGTATTAACAAAATTTAAATTGTCGATATTGATATTTTTAAAATGAGAAAAGTATTAATTGACGTCTGTCATGCGTATTTTTGTTAATTAACACATATAGTTTGTAAATAATATTCTGGTATTGCAACATACTTTTATTGAAGTTACTTACGACATTAACTATTACTAAATAACATGTCGTGATATTATATATTGCATATTTATTTAATACATATAAATAATATTGAAAGGTTTATTTTTGACAATAAGTTTAAAAATATTATATTAAGATTCAATCATGCAAGCAAAAGGCAATATTTGGGAAGGAAATCAAAAGAGAATGAAATCACTTGGAAATGACTCCACGCCTAAGGAGCCTATATATATATCCATCTTGAAGATCAATTGAAGGTTGCTGAGATTATCATCATTCACATATTATTTGAGCATTCAATTGAGAGTTCAAGTTTTTGTTCTTTGATATTGTTTCGCTGTTCAGCTCTTCGGTGTTCTTACACCATCGAAGAACTGAAGTTGTTTTCTTTTGTTTTTCATACTTTCTTCAGAAACTTTGATTAAGTACTTATGGCATAATTGGTATAATGAAACTAAATTTCGTAGGAATGGATTGAAGAATGAAATGATTATGTGAATGGAGTGAAACAAATTCTGTCATTGATGCGTTTGGTATGCAGAAGGAATAAGACCTGATGGAATGACATTATCATTTTTTATTATAAAAATAAATAAAAGCTTTTTTTAAAAAATAAAATATTTTTAATAAATTATATATAAATGCTTTTTTAATAATATATAAAATAAAATAATATATTTTTTAATAATATAAAATATAATATATTTTTAATAATATATTGAAATAAAATAATATATTTTTAAATTATATATAAAAAAAATATATTTTAACATTATATACAAATAAAAAGTAATATATTTTTAATAATATATATTTTTATTTTTTAGTTAAACAATAAATAAAAGTAAGTTCTCAATTTTTTTGTTCGAATTTTATTTTTTAAAATAATAGATTTTTAATAATATATAAAAATAAAAGTAATATATTTTTAATAATATATATTTTTAATATTTTTTAATAATATATTTTTAAAAGTAATTAATATTTAATATATAAAACAATATTTTTAATAATATATAAAAATAAAATAATATATTTTTAAATTATATATAAATACCTTTTTTAGTTTTATTTTATATAAGTATTTAATATATCCAATTAAACAATAAATAAAAGTAATTTTTCAATTTTTTTATTTGAATTTTATTTTTTAAAATAATTTTATTTAACATATTTTAATCATGATTTATAATATATATTATATATTTATTTTTTATAATTATTTGTTGATTTTATTTTTTGAAAATTTGATTCCTACACACGTGGGAATGAGAAAACTTCCATTAACTATGAAATGACTAATCCAATGGAGATGAGTTTTGCCATTTCCATTGGAATGATCATTTCTTTCCACAAAATATACCAATCATGGGATAAGGAATGAGTAAGGGAATGATCATTCAATTCACATGTCATTCTTTCCTACCAATCATGACATTAGAGATTAAGTACTGAGTCTGCAGCCATCACTTCGACTCTGATCTGACTTCTCTGCCGGATCGTTTTTGTAATTTTTGTGAACTACCGTGTTCCAAAACACGTCGGTAGATAATTTTGTAGCGCCGACAAAATTGGCACTATTTATGTTTTACACTATTAACGGAATAGTAACACCACAAAAAA
>BKCP01010626.1:1263358-1283852 GCA_008636005.1 Striga asiatica | reverse complement strand
TAAAAATGCAAAATTAACAATCTGACTCTAATACCAGTTCAACACACCAAAATTTCCAAGTCGAAAGTGGCTGTCCCATATATGATTCTCGTGACTTTCTCTTACGCAACACAGCCAAAAAACAAAAAAGCAGAGTAGAAACAAGATTTCACTACTCTTGTGTAATAATTTGTAAAAGGGTAAAAGAAATGTGAACAATAAAGTGGAATACTCCAGCATGTTCAACTCATGAATGAAAGGTACATCACATTTAATTTAAGTCTCCATAATTATAATTTTTAACCTTGGCTTTCTCATCAAACTGGATTGTAACAATTGAACTGTAGTGGCTGAAAAAGCAAGAAATATTGTTGTTTGCTGATTAGCGTTTTAGAACCAACTTCGAGATCTGATGATAAATTAAAGATTGGTAAAAAATCTCTAATTTTATTATTTAGTAGTAGCGATTTAAAACAATTCTTTAGATCCAAAAAAATATTTTTGGAACATCAATGTATGAACTTATAATAGATTATTGTGGTTTTGATTAATTATTTATGTGTGTAAAATTAAGAATGGTAGGTAATTAATGTTGACTGAAATTTGACTTTTCATTTTTAAAAAATGGTAATTCTTATTATATATATATAGATATAGATTAAAACTAGTAAGAATCTCGTGCGATGCACAGGTAAAAAATATTCATTAATATTTGTAAATTGCAAATACTCATTAAATAATATTTATAAATTAGAAATATGAGATTAATATGTAATACAATTTACCTATATTAATTTGTTGAAAATGTTATATGAAATTTAAATTGTGCAAAATTACATAAAACATTTATATTTAAAATTAGTACACAATCCGTACGGTAATGCAAGTAACTGATAATAAGTTACATTATATTCATTTCAAAAATAGATGTCATTTTAAAGATTTTATTCAGAAATTTAATTTGACTACAATGTGATTTATGTAAAAACAAACCTTTATATATATATACACACACACACACACACACACCGAATAATTTGATATGTTCCACGCACATATACAAAGAAAAATCGACTATAATATTATCTAAATTTTTTTTCATTAATATCGAGTAAAATGCTTAGCAATATGAAAAAAAAAATATTGAGATACCATTTATTACCATAAGCGAGTATATTGGATCAATATCTAGTATACCAAATAATTCGATTTCATACATTATCGATAAAATACAAAAATAATATTCATTTTAACAACGAAATTAATTGTCCAGAGTACAAAATAAAATCTAGACTCACGTTAATTATAGATAAAAAAAAAACGTTATTAAAAAATAATTAAATAGAAATTGTCATTAACACAATTATTTTAGAATAATTTTATAAGAAATTATAATTGAATAAATCAACCAAACTTACACAATCTGTCTAATTAGAGTATCTTAAAAATGTAAATTTGTATTGTCTAATTATTTTCTTAATTTTCCACAATTTGAGCAATTAAATACACAAAAAATGAATAATATTTATTAAATAATATATAAATAAAAATTATCATTAACACAAATTTTTTAGAACAATATTTTGCAAACTGCATAATTAATTATTGTTGTCGATATTTCCATAATTGTAGTAATTATATACAGATCTAATAAATCAGTCGGATTTAAACAATTTGCGTAACTAAGGTATACTAAAAATATATTTCACAAAAGAATTACACGAAAAATATAAAACACTTAAACAGTAGATTATACAATTTAGTTGGAACTTTTTTTACCAAAACACATACTTGATATTGCAGCCGAAATTCCCATATTTGGGTAAATCAGTTAATTCACATGATTTGAGTAATTAAGGTATCTTAAAAAAGAATTTACCATAAGTGATTATTTGAAATATGCCATAAATTGTTAAATTAATTTGAGTAATTAAGGTATCTTAAAAATGAATATTTATATGGATTAATTATTTCCTTAAATAATGAGCTGCAATTTTCATAAGTGATTATTTGAAATATAACATAAATTGTTAAATTAATTTCCCAAAATAGTAAATAGATTTTTTTTGGAGGGAAATAGTTACTATTTATAAAATAATCAAACCTTTATATATATATGTTGACACCCGAGTTCGAGAGCCGAACCGGAGATCCGGTCCGCTCAGAAAGTGCCGAGCTGGACCGGAATATTTTATGACCAAGACGATCCCCCGAGTCCGATTCGTCAGTCCGGTGTTTGCAGCTACAAAGTACCGGTGCCGATCTGAGGAGCGACGGGTTGAAAGATAGGTTCCCCGGGGAAGGAGGAACAAGCAAAGAAAAAGTACCGGTCTGGAATCTCAGGACGGGTCCCTGCAATGAAGGTGCCGATCTCGATAGCAGTATAATAAGGCCACTTGGAGAGTAATCATTGGCTGATGGATGGGACATTCTAGCCTGTTGACCTACCTCCCCTAGCCAAGACATAAAGCCTGCCAGCATTAAATGACTGTCAGACAATGATGAGGAAAACCTCAAATCGCATTAAATTCTGTCAGGGAGGCGCCGAACTACTCTGCAAGAAACACTGTTCGACAAGACTGATGAACAGTGCCTGAACAGTGTCACATTTAAGGCAACTATAAATAGCAGCCCACTTCAATTATTTTGGGTTGTTGAATCCCAACTACTTGTACTCACTTTTTCTCTCTCTAAAAGATCTGTAAGAAATTCTTGTAAGAAACCTCGAAGTATATCGCAAGTGCCGACCTCGTACGAGAGGCCGACCTCGTGATCATATAATAAAATCGCAATTAAACCGTATTTCTTTGTCTTTTCCTTACTTTCTTTATTTTATGTAACTTTTTAACCGTTGACCGGAAACGCCCGTCAACAATATATATATATAATATATATATATATATAGGGAGTGGTTTAAATAAAAACCTTTTCTGGTGTGAGAACCGTGAGAACCATATTTGATGCTATTTTTAATTGTGTATGATGCTATTTTTAATCTTACATGGTGCTATCATTTTTACAAATGCTAAGTTGCTATTTTTAATAAAATACATCCTGATTAAAAATAGCACTAAATACAATCAATCATAGCACTACATACAATTAAAAATAGCGATTCTCACGGTTCTCACGCTAGGACTTGGTTCTCATTTGAACCACATCCTATATATATATATATCTATATAGATACCTATTAATCAAAATGGCTAATTCAATATGTTATCCGTTAATTAAGTTGTTTGCTGGCGTTTTAGAACCAACTTCGAGATCTGATGATAAATTAAAGATTGGTAAAAAATTTCTAATATTATTATTTAGTAGTAGCGATTTAAAACAATTCTTCAGATCCAAAAAAATATTTTTGGAACATCAACGTATGAACTTATAATAGATTATTGTAGTTTTGATTAATTATTTATGTGTGTGTAATAGCTAATTATTTATCAAACGTTTATGCATATCAATTAAAACACCTATTAATCAAAATGGCTAATTCATAATGTTATCCGTTAATTAAATCAGCTATTCGCTACCTGCAAAGAGTCGAACAAAATGAGCTAATCAAAATTCAGAACTGATAATTCAATCTGCTAACTGTCAAGCAAAGCAAATATAATCAGTTAGTCAAAACTGTTAATTCAATTTGATATTGATAATTCAGTTTGGTAAGTGTCAGACGGAGCTAATATAATCATGTAGTAAAAAATTCAACTTGCTAACTGGTAAAGAAAGCTAATATAATTAACTAGTCAAACCGACTAATTCAACTTGCTACATATAAGTATATGTCAAACAAAACTATATAATCAATTAATTAAAATTAATAACTCAAACTTTTATCACTAATTAAATTAAATAACCAATTAATCAAAACCCATAATTCATTTTTCTATAGACAATTAAATCAGTTTCCTAAAAAACAATGCAATGTTTTTTTCTTTAAAAAAAATGATACATAAAAAAAAGGAAAATTAATGAGATAATTACAACTAGTGCATTTGATAAGCACCAAAACTAGCTTATAATTTATTTAGTTAGCTAATAAGCTTATTGTATGCAAATAAGCTTGATTTGGTACGATAATTTAAAAAAAAATTGTTCGAACTTATCTAATAAGCTTTTTGAATAATTTTTCAAATAAGTTCGTTGAAATTTTTATTGCAGTTGACTTATCAACTAATTTCACTAAACACTAACCTCGAAAGTTACTTATAAAATATTAACTAACTTATCAACTTTTAGTTAATGGGAAATGCTCCAGTACCCACGATGGACACATGTTAATATGCCCACCGCTTATGTGGCATGCACACATTGGTGATGTATTTTTTTTAATATATTAACATCACCAATGTGTACATGCCACATAAGCTGTGGACATATTAACATGTGCCCACCGTGGGTACTGGAGCATTTCCGATCAGTTAACTTATTACCAAAGATACCTACTAAAAATTAAAATGCTTACCCTTGTTAGGCTGTACTTGGTAAAACTAGCTGATAACTGATAGACTGAATTATAACTTATAAGGCTATGTTTGGTAAACCCAGTTGATAGATGATAAACTAGCTTATAACTTATATGTAATTTTCAAGCTTATAGCTTATAGCTTATGACTTATAGCTGAAAAACTAGCTTATATGATAAAAATATTTGGTAAAATTAGCTAATAAGTTAGCTTAAATAAACAATTCAACTAGCTTATTTGAAAAGCTACCTAAAGAAATTTATGAGATAAGCTTGAGCTTTTTAGAAAAGCCCATCCTACCAAATGAGCCTTATTTGAATATATGAAGCTTATAAGCTAACCAAATAAGCTATAAGCTAGCTTATTTAGCTACCTACCAAACATAGGTTGTGTTTGGTTAGTTTACAAGCTTCTTGTATTCAAATAAGTATCGTTTGGTAGGACGAGTTTTTTTAAAAAGCTCGAGCTTATCTCATAAGTTACTTTAGGTAGCTTTTCAAATAAGCTAGTTGAATTATTTATTTCAGCTAGCTGATCAGCTAATTTTACCAAACACTTTTATCATATAAGCTAGTTTTTCAGCTATAAGTCATAAGATATAAGCTATAAGATCAAAAATTACATATAGCTATAAGCTAGCTTATTAGCTAGTTTTACCAAACATATAATTTTTGAGCTTATATGAAAAGTTAACTTATATGATAATGGTATCTGGTAAAATGAGTTGATAAACTAGCTGAAATAAAAATTTTAACGAACTTATTTGAAAAGCTACCCAAAGAAGTTTAGGCTTTGTTTGGTAAAACTAACTGATAAGTTAAGTTATAGCTTATTAGTAATTTTTGAGCTTATAGTTTGACTTATAGCTGATAAACTATCTTATATGATAAAAATATTTTTTAGTTGATAATCTAGCTGAAATAAAAATTTTAACGAGCTTATTTGAAAAACTATCCAAGAAGCTTATGAGATAAGTTCGAGCTTTTCAAAAATGCTCGTCTTACCATACGAAGCTTTAAGTGATAAACTCGAGCTTTTCTAAAAAGCCCGTCCAATCAAACGAAACTTATTTGAATGCAAGAAACTTGTAAAATTAACCAAATAAAATATAAGTTAGTTTATTTAATTACCAAACATATGACATAAAAAATAAAATAAAATAATATTAAGTGCTGCCTACATGGCTACATTGCAAAGGCATATGTATCGAATTCAAGTGAGAGAAAGTGGAGAGAGACAAGAATTATGTGGCTTTGGATTCTCCCACCAGATCGTGCCTGCCAGCTTTTTTGTGAAAATGGGTATGCAGAAAGTTTGCAAATAACAATTCTTGATATTCTTATTTATTCTCTTTCGATTATGGCAATTATGTATTAAATAAGAAAAAATCCCCCGGAAAAAAAAAGAAAGAAATAAATAAAGAATAAAGAGAAAAAAAAGGGTTCTCTGTCCAAGGCTCTCCTAGTCCGAGAATTGATAAAAGATANTGTAAGTTTTGCTTTATCATAAAATCAAGAAAATAGAGAAAGGGTAGAGAGAGAAAGCACAGAGAGATGAGAGGGGTGAAAGACATGGAGGTGGTGGCTATGGTAGTTTTCCTCATTTGCATTCTCAGCTCCACCAATGGCGATACAGATCCAAACGATGGTCAGCTCATAATTTATATGTGTACTCGTTCAATTTCATTATTTGTTTTTGGCTTTATTTGTGCATTTTTGTATCTATGTACACATGGATGGGTTTGTCTATGTGTTTTGGGTGTGTTGATTGCTTGAGGGTTTTAGGGATGGCACTGTGGTTTGTACTCGATTTAATGATTGTTTATTGGTCAGGGTGTTTTTTTTAACCCTAATTTTGTGTTGCAATTATACTCTACAACTTTTGTTGTTTTGTTTTTCTTTGTTAGTTGCTCATAATGTTGATTTGCAAGGTGATTTATTTCTGTATAGATTTTGGAAGGATTTTAGTAATAATAATGTTGGCACATTCTTGTAAAGAGCATACTTTTTTCCCTTCTTTGAGGTCTGATCATCAAGTGTTTGCCTAGTTTTGTGATTTAGTCTTGTTTGTGCACGATTTGAAATGATCATCACATCATGATTGCTTGATTAACATTTTTTGTTTTTCTGGGTAATGAATATTTCTATATCGGATAATGTTTGTGGTTACTTGAAATGTAATTAACCAGATGATGCAATAAACTCAAGAATCCTGTCATGTACTTCAGTTATATGCTTATCTCACGGCCAAAATCCGTTCTTGATAAGCAAAATCAAAATCTAGCTTGTTCAAGAACAAGCCATCCATAAGTTTTTTCCAGGATTTTCATTGAAACATGAGTTTGGCTATACGAAATCAAATTATTCATGCTCCTCATACTCATTATTCATAAAAAAATTTAAATTGTTTCATAATTTGACTATAAGCTGCATATACATACAGCTGCTGCTATTAGCGCGTTGTATACGGGTTTGAATCAGCCACCTCAGCTCGATAAATGGAATCCAAGTGGTCAGGACCCTTGTGGGCAAAACTGGAAAGGAATTACCTGCTCAGGCTCAAGAATTACTGAAATGTGATCTGTTTCGAACTCTTCATATTTTCTTTCTATTATTTTCTCAAGATTCTTTTTTTTTTTTAACCATATTTGAATTAAATGTTTGGCCACATTCTGATATGTTTGTTTGTTTTTTTCTTTCATCAGAAGGATATCGGGTCTGGGACTCACTGGGAATATGGGGTACCAGCTAGATAAATTGACATCATTAACTACTTTGTAAGACAACATAAAATTCTAATCTTGTACGATAATGTGCTTAATATTTATATGATTTTGATAGATCCCTCGAGTTTTTGTCTTATTAAAATCATTTTGGAACTATTTGGTTGCAGCGATATCAGTAACAATAATCTCGGAAATCAGATACCTTTTCAACTTCCTCCAAATGTGACAAGACTGTGAGATTTATTATTATTTTTTTAAATTCTTTTTGTTTTTTCAATAAATTTCATTGTCTTTCTCTCACACCTTAATCTTCTGTTACTATGCAGAAACCTTGCCAGTTGCGGCTTTAGCGGTGGCTTTCCATATTCCATAAACCAAATGAGATCTCTAGAATATCTGTTAAGTCTTTTTTAAACTTGAAACTCAAGTATAGAGCACATAGGTATAATTACAAAAGCTACCCCTTAGGTTTAGCCTAACTACAGAACATGTTGAACTTACAGTACTCTCTTTTAGGATTACAAATAATCTATAAGGATTTGCATTTAAGAAGATACATGGGATTTTTTTGTAGTCAGACTTAATCTCAAGGGTATCTGTATTTTTTGACTCGTAATTATCGCTATAAATAAATCAGGCTTCTGTATTCTGAGTCTCTGACATGATATGAACACTTTGTAATGGCAGCAATTTAAGCCACAATAATATTCAGGGTCAATTGAGTCTCCAGACCAACCTGTCTGCTCTCACCACATTGTAAGGCCAATCTTCTCATGTTGGTTCTTAATAGATTTATTTTAAAGTTGATATTTTTTTTATCTTTATTTTGGTTTGTTCATGCCTCGAAAAATTAGCTTTCATCTCCTATTTCTTTCACTTGTTGTCTCAATGCTCGGCGATATGCTTTATTTTCATACTTCAGGGATTTGTCTAATAATCAGATGTCGGATAATCTTCCTCAAAATTTCCAGTTCCTATCAAGCATACAGAATATGTAAGTGTAAATAACATTTTGTTTTATAATTCGGTTTGTTTCGTAGGATGGTTTGGTCACTTGTAATACTTTTGCAGGTATTTACAAAACAATCAGTTTACTGGAACTCTTGATGTCCTCGCTAATCTACCACTTGAAAATCTGTGAGTTCCTTTTCGCAATTTGATATCTGCTTAACACTTACTCTTTGAGTGTTGGCCTTCATTCGTTAAATGTGATTTTCCGCTTTTGGATGTAAAAGTTGCAGTTTTGATTATCTTCATGAATGCCAACTTATGCATGTAATTAGAATGTAGAATCCAAAGTTATAGAGGGGAGTGCAATTTAAATTCTGCTTTTTGCTCAAATTTTTCTTAAGGAAGAACATTAACAAGTTACATGTCAAGCATTCTCAACGTACAATATCTTGATGGAAAAGAAGGATTTTTTTACATAGAAGCTGAGAATCGCTTCTTTGTAGAAGCTGCGCTTACTCGCTATTTATTTATTTATTTTTCTGCAAGTACACTTAGAAAAATAGATGACTTTGTAGCTTATAGTTATATGTCTTGTCTCTTTTTAGGAATGTCGAGAACAATCGTTTTACCGGATGGGTCCCTCAACAATTGAGAGGCATAAACATTCAGTAAGCATATCACCATTAATCTTTTATTCATTTGAAAAGATTACCATCATTTTTAACATATTTACCTTTGTGCTTCACCTAACAGTGCAGACGGCAATCAATTCAATTCCGGGCCTGCCCCTCCACCGCCACCTGGCACTCCGCCAGCTGTCAGGCCCAGCCGGAACCACCGTGGCGGCGGCGGCAGTGGCGGTGAAGGCTCGTCCGGTGGCGGCGGAGGCTCTTCCGGCATTGGCGGCGGTGCTATAGCCGGAATTGTTATTTCTATTCTGGTCATTGGGGCTATAGTTGCGTTTTTCGTCATAAAGAGACGATCGAGAAAGTCACCCATGGACATTGAGAAGCTCGACAACCAGCCTTTTGCTCCCCTAACTTCGCAAGAAGCGCAAGGTACTTGAGGTCTAGGCTAATTACATAACTATCTCTTGGATGATGTGGGTTTGGCCAAATTACAAAAGAGGGTAATTATATAACTATCATGTTTTTGTATATAGAGGAAATAGGTGAAGTTGTTTAATATTTGTACAATTACACCGTTTCCTAGTCTATTACAAATAACTCAACTTGTTAGTATTTGTAATTACTCGGAATTAGAAGTATCACTCTGAGGGCTTGCTTGTTTACAAATATATTTTGTTAACCCGACGTAATTTTGAAAAAGTTGTATGGTTAGTTGTTAGTGGGATTTTAAGTTTATATTAAAATAATATTTAAAATAAAATGATTAAAATTGATTCAATGTAAAAGTATGAGATAAATGATTGCAAGTAATAGGTAGTTAAAATTATGTGAGTAAATGAATATTGAATTAAAGTTGATGTGATGTGTAAGAATGAATGATTGATATTATTTAATTATATTGATAATATTGAGGATAGTCATGTTGAGTTAAGATTGAGCTAGATTTTGAGTTGAGATTGATTTTTTTTTTTTGGTAAACTTGTATACAAACAAGCTTTGAGATTTGCGTTTACTTAGCAAAAAACTCTACTCATAAGGTCACAATTTGTCAAATGAGGAGCCGGTGTCTTTTTTTTCTTCCTGTAAAGAGAACTAACTGGGTTCATTTCATAATTAGTCCAAACACCGGGGGTTCACTTTTGCAATTAATCAAATCCTATTTAAATTACATTGTGACTACTTTTAATGTTTTATTTATTCAACACAATGTTTTCAACTGCAGAAATCAAGTCTGTTAAGGCTTCATCAGCAAGCAGCACTACATCTTTCGAAGCACCAGCTGTGATAAGCCTGAAACCTCCTCCTTTTGATCGTCATAAGTCGTTTGACGAGGATGATGTAACCGTTATGCCGATTGTGCCCCCGAAGAAAGTCAACAGGGCACCAATAGATGCTAAGCTGTTCTCAGTTGCTGACTTGCAGATAGCAACGGATAGTTTCAATGCAGATAATCTCATTGGCGAGGGATCTATTGGACGTGTTTTCCGGGCTCAATTGGATGATGGAAGGGTAAGCTTTACTTTATTATTTATCAAAATTTGAGATTTTTAGGTTGAAGTTGATTTTTTTTTTTCAAGTCTTGGAGCTCGTCTTAGTGCCTTCNATACAAGGATTGATTAAAAAAAGTAAAGAATAAATTGGATTATTTACGAGAAAAAAAAACTGCAGGTCTTAGTATTTAGAAATAACACCTTGATGTGTAACAGAAATGTTGTAATATTTTTTTTTTTACAGATATAAGTATATTTAAAATGTTTTTGCTCGTAAAGGGGTAAATTTTCTTAATACATATTTCAAATGTTTTACCTTTATTATTATATCTGCTTCACACATATTTCAAATGTTTAGTACTTTAGTTAACTAACTACCGATGTTTGTGGCAAAAAAAGGTTGTTGCAGTGAAGAAAATAAATTCGTCCGTACTTTCGAATTCAGAGGTTTTCCTGGACATTGTGTCTGAAATTTCGAAATTGCACCATCCGAATGTAACTGAGCTGATTGGGTATTGTTCGGAGCATGGTCAACACCTTCTCGTTTATGAGTTCCATAAAAACGGGTCCTTGCACGAATTTCTGCATCTTTCTGATGAATATAACAAGCCTTTGACGTGGAACACTCGTGTCAAGATTGCATTGGGGACCGCAAGAGCACTCGAGTAAGTTCCGAACAAGATTTTTCTTGAAAAATCTCACTACCATTTGCTGATATTTAATTAGTTCCACTTCCGAATCATTCGTCCTTTTTTCTTTTTTTTCTTTATAATTTCTGCGAAAGAAATCTGCATTTTTACTCATTGTGGACGAACGTTCACTTGTAGGTATCTGCATGAAGTGTGTTCACCTTCTGTTATTCATAAAAATTTCAAGTCAGCAAATATTCTACTGGACATGGAGCTCAATCCTCACCTTTCTGATTGCGCATTAGCCAGCCTTGTCCGTGAACCAGATCAGGTATAAATAAAAATAAAAATAAAAATGATAATATTTAGTCTATCATTTTAAAAAATCATAATTGTCGTTTGAATTTTCCTTCTGCTTCATTTTTTTTAAAATGACTATCTTTCAACATTACAAATGCCCTTTCATCATAATTTGGTAGATACTACTTACAAACTTTTCGGTAGCTTTTGTAATTTACCTAAAGATGCGGCTCTCCTGTGGAAATAATTACATTCTAGTATCAAAATTTACACTTTTTTTTGCAGGCATCGGGCTATAGTGCACCTGAGGTGACAATGTCCGGTCAGTACACCATTAAAAGTGATGTTTATAGCTTTGGGGTTGTGATGTTGGAGCTTCTTACAGGCCGCACGCCTTTCGATAGGTACAAACCAATGCCTTTTGAACAAGTTTTCGCTGTTTATAAAAAAAATTATATGATGTTTGCTCTAATTGTGAAATTGCCCCATTTTCGGTTGGCATATGATCCTTGTTATATTTCCTCCGGTTGGTAAACGCCACAACAATTTTAGTCCCAAGATTTCAACATTTCATTTTTGGTTCTGTGATTTAATATTTTGTTGCAATTTCAGTCTTTTGAGTACTAAAATTGCAACAAATTTCTAGATTTTTTAAGTCTTGTAATTCAAAATTTTGTTGCAATTGCAGTCCTCACTTTAATGCAAGGGAAAGAGAGTCATTATTTAAGCCATGCTAAATTGCGACAAAATTTTTTTTTTTTTTTTTTAAATAATTACAAGACTTACTTGCTAATTGAAATCTAGGAATTTGTTGCAATTTCAGTCCTCAAGACTGAAACTGCAGCAAAATATTAAATCACAGGACCAAAAGGCGAAAAGTTAGAATTTTGGGACTAAAATTGTTATGACGTTAAACCAAAAGGACTAAAAAATGCATTTTTGCCTATATATTCCCCTTAATACTGAAAACATGTAACTCCTAAGGGCATGATTGTATATAATTTCTACAGTAAATATCCCACTCAAAACTCAAATTTAACTCAACTTTAACTCAACTCCACTATCTCTAATATTATCAATATAATTAAATAATATCAACCAATCATTCTTATACATCACATCAATTTTAATTCACTATTCACCCACTCACATAATTTTAACTAACTATCATTTCCAATCATTTTCTCTTACTTTTACATCAAATCAACTTTAATTATTTTACTTTAGATTTTTATTTTAATATATCCACTAACAACTAACCATACTACTTTTTTTCAAACTTAACTATAGTTAAAAAAAAACTAGTTTTTTGCTAGTTGAATTTATATCCAATCACCCCCTAAGTGTATTTCAAGTTTCAACCCTCCTCCTAAACTTAAAGTCGACTCAAAACTTGAAAGACCTTTGGTAAATTTCAAGACTTCATTTGTATGATCAGCTATTATAATCCAGGCCAGTTTCAAAGGGTTTTTAGTTCATGTGGTGATCCATATTCACACGTAAATACATTTTCAATAAATTAATTTGGCCTTTTTGCTGCAGTTCAAGGCCAAGAACCGAGCAATCTTTAGTCCGATGGGCAACACCTCAGCTCCATGATATCGATGCCCTCTCTAAAATGGTGGACCCGTCTCTCAAGGGACTCTATCCCGTCAAGTCACTCTCACGTTTTGCGGACGTAATTGCCCTTTGTGTCCAGGTACATTGTTTCCATACCAACACTAATATCTTTCAAAATGAAAAAAAAAAAAATATAAGTTCAAAGTCAGTAGTTTACAGAGGATTGATTAAAATTACTTAACTTTGAGAATATAACAATGCCATAAAATGAGCAAAGAATCCTAAAAAACTAAAAAATAACTCAAGATTGGCAAGTGAAGTCTAAAACCACTAAAAAACTAAAAAACTAAGGGGGTGATTGGATATAAACCAAACCCGATTTTGATTGGATTTGGAGTTAAAGTGAGTTAATTTTAAATAAAGTTGATTGGATGAGATTTTAAGTTTGTTTTTAAATAATATTTAAAATGTAATGATTAGGAGAAATGTTATTGAAAATGATATGTAACTAAAATTATGTGAGTGAATGAATAGGGAAATAAAGTTGATGTGAGAATGATTGATTGTTATTATTTAATTATATTAATAATATTGAAGAGAGTTGGTTGGATTAAATATGATATGGATTTTGAGTTAAAGAATGTAAAAAAAAGGACCTGGTCAGTCACAACCGGTTTTAATATGTAGCCAATTGCCCCTAAGAAACTAAAAAGTTGAAAATAGGACCTTAATTACAAGTTCAAACCAACAAAAATCAACTTTATTTAAAATCACCTCACTTTAATTCGAAATCCAATCAAAATCGATTTTGATTTATATCCAACCGCCCCCTAAAAAGTTGAAAATAGGACCCTGAATTTTGACAAATGCAAACCAAAAAGTTGAACATTTTGCTCCATCAGGCAATTTGACTCTAGTTTTTTACTTACTTTTTCCATGTATAGCCGGAGCCCGAGTTCAGGCCACCTATGTCAGAGGTGGTACAAGCATTGGTGCGGTTGGTACAACGTGCGAACATGAGCAAGCGCACGTTTGGAAATGAAGCTGCCTCGACTCGAGCTGGCAGTGGTGATGCTGAGGACTATACTCCGTAGGTTTCAAGCGAGTTTTTCCCGTTTGATCATCTGAATCAGAAAAAAAAAGAAATAAAAAAGAAAAACGAAAAATTGTACTCGGAAAATGAAGGTCCATTGACGGTCATCTTCTCGGTAAGTCGCCATTGTGCTGGTCTTCCGGGTCGGGTTTCATTCTGTTGTATCATATAGTAGAGAAAGAAAATTTGTTCATTCTTGAGAGTTGGCTTGACAAATATTTGTCTTTTGTTCTTCCCTTATGGTTAATGGTTTTATGTACCTGATGTGAGATATTCAACTACCTTTGATGATGCTGCAGTAATTTTTAGCTACTCTTTTTAATGGTATTTATAAAATATCAAATTACTTTACGTGATATAATTAAATCATTTTTATATTAATGCTTTTCCTCATTTAAATTAATATATTTGTAGCACTTGAACTTGATAAAATTTGGCCCAATTTCTTTTCAAAAGATTTTGTTCTTGTTTAGAATCAGTTTTCAGATGAACTTTCGCCAATAAAAGTTAATTTCTATTGGTGAAAATTTTTCAATTGACTTGTAAAAAAGTAGCCTTCTCAAAGTCGCTTATATTCAATTTAAATTTTAAGAAATAGTGGTATGTTAAACTTCAGCCTTGTAGTTGCTTTTGTGTATGTTAAATTTCTGTTGTGATCTTTTTAGTTGTTTTACGAATTTATCTTTCTAGCGTTGCTAGCAAGTTCTAGGTGATCTTCGAATCGGCCTCCTAGTCTTTTCAACCTTTGGTTGTACTTTTCAGCTTTTGATTGCTTCGCCTCCCAGTCTTTTCAACTTTTGATTGTACTTTTCAGCTTTTGACTGCTTTCTCTTCGCACTTTGTGCAGTTTTTATCAATATAATACTTCTATCGTTTCGAGAAAAAAAAAATAAAATTAAAAAAAAAAAACTTCAACCTTGTAACATCTTTATTTGAAGTTTTTAAAATTAAAATGTCATTTGTATTCATCTGAAATTTTAGTGACGAGGTATATTTGTATATATTTTTAATTTATATTTCAGTTTATTTATCATTTAGATTTATCAAGATTTTTTAATTTATTTATCACTTAAATTTTATCTATAATTTTTAAGACTTGTAGTAATTTTCAAGGAAATTAAATAAGTTCAATCTCCAGCTATATTCCAATTAAATAAGAAAATTTTATGAAGTTTCAAATTATAAAAAAATCCTTAAAATATCACTTAAAACCTCATATTAATACACTTAACAAAGTTATAGCGGTATTTAAGATAAGTTCAAGTAGAATACTCTTGAGAAGTCACTTTCGTCCATCTTTTCCCAAACAAGCACTTGAATCAAACCCAGATAAAGAGAAACTGTTGTCCATTCGTTCAAACAAGTTACTCAAAATAAGACAATAGTACAGAACGAAATGCAAAGCACAAAGGCCCTTTAAAATGTTCTGAACTGAAATAAGAACTTATTAATGTGACTATAAAGACCAGCCCCTTTACCATCTGGTACAAAAGTCCCCGTTAATTTTGGCCGTCAAATACCTTACTGAAAATCTCATCCATTGAGTATGGCCATCGAACCTTACTGAAAATCTCGAGATCCCAAGCAAACAAAAACTTAATTGTAAACCATATATTTTGGTGTGGCGCTGAATTTCTGGTAGCCTTTGATGACTTTGTTAACAGCATCAAGGAAATCTTTCTCTGTGACTGTCTTTCTTCTTGCTCTAATGGCATACATTCCAGCTTCCGTGCAAACGCTTCTTATATCGGCACCTGATTTTAGAAAAACAGAAGCCCCCCAAGAAAATCAAATCTTTCTCTGAGAAATTACCCCTCGAAGGAGCAGTTAATTTAGAAAAAAAAATAAAAAATAAAGTTGATTAACAAAATTAAACAAAAAAAAGGAGACAGAGCTCTGTGATTTCGGAAGACACATAAGCCCTTTTCAAGTATCATGTGGAAATTTGTTAAGAGTTCGCCATAAGTTTCTATCATTGGCGAAACAAACGAATATATAAACTGAAATTTTGTGCAGGATTATGAGTATGTTTATGTTTGGTAAATCTAGCTACGGATATGTTTGGTAAATCTAGCTGATAAACTAGCTTATAGCTTTTAAGTGAATTTTGAGCTTATAGCTTATGACTTATGGCTGAAAAGCTAACTTATATGATAAAAGTGTTTGGTAAAATTAGCTTATCTGAAATAAAAATTTCAAACAACTTATTTGAAAAGTTACCCAAGTAAACTTATGAGATAAGCTCGAGCTTTTTAAAAAAGTTCGTCGTACCAAACCAAGCTTATTTGCATACAGGAAGCTTATAAACTAATCAAATAAGCTATATATATGCTTAACAAACACAGCCTACAACATTGTATATATATACAACATCTAATATATACTCTCGCAAAAGGGCTATAAAACTTTACCAGTAGAATTAGGGCATAACCGAGCGAGAAGTTCAAACCGAATGTCCCTCTCACAATTCATGGTTCGTGTGTGAATCTTGAAAATCTGGGTCCTACTTTCCAAGTCAGGCAGTCCAAACTCCACCTTGCGATCCAGCCGTCCAGGGCGTAAAAGCGCTGGATCAAGAGTATCTGGTCTACAAATTGAAAAAAACAAAAGGAAAATATTATTAGTTACTCTATTGATATTATAGATAAAGTACTATAGTACAAGCCGTATAGAGAATCAAAAGCCAAAACCAACCTATTGGTGGCCATGAGGACTTTAATATTCCCACGGGCATCAAATCCATCGAGCTGGTTCACAATCTCAAGCATGGTACGTTGAACTTCGTTATCACCACCAACACCATCATCAAACCTCGCTCCTCCAATTGCATCCACTTCATCGAAAAATACAATGCATGCCTTCTTAGAGCGTGCCATCTGGTAAAGGGAAAACAGACGAAGGCAAAATAAGCTAGTTGATTCTATGTTACAACGAGCCGATATGCTAAAACAGCAAAAATTGGTGCAAGGCAGCCCAAATTCACCTCTCAAAAATTTTATTTTACTTTTTATGGGTCATAAGTTTATTATTTCTCCATTTTTTTTTTCCAGTATAAGATGTTTGATTATGTCTGGATTTTTTGTTTGGTTTAATTTTGAAAAATTGGTATGATTAGTTGTTATTGGGATTTTGAGTTTATATTAAAATAATATCTAAAATAAAATAATTAAAGTTGATTTGATGTAAAAATAGGAGAGAGATTTGATGGTTAATTAAAATTATGTGAATGAATGAAATAGTGAATTAAAGTTAATGTAATGTGTAAGAATAATTGAGTGATATTATTTAATTATATTGATAATATTGAGAATAGTGGGGTTGAGTTAAAAAAAGTGATTGGTTAAAAATGATAGTATTTTTTTGGAAAAAATTGTATCCAAGCATCCCCATAGGGTTTCTTTCTCTATTTTTAAGTTATATATATTCAACTTCAACATTTAGTTATTGGGAAATTAAGAAATGGGATTGGAGCAAAAAATAAAAATATAAATTGAAATTTAGTTGGCCCTACCTGAAACAGTTCACGAACCATACGGGCACCTTCCCCTACGTATTTCTGAACGAGTTCACTGCCAATAACACGAATAAAGCAAGCATCTGTCCGATTAGCCACTGCTCGAGCTAGTAGGGTTTTGCCAGTGCCAGGTGGACCATAGCATAGAACCCCCTTTGGAGGATCAATCCCCAGCTTCACGAATTTCTCAGGATGAAGCATAGGCAGCTCAACAACCTACATAAAACAAATTTTGGAAATATTAGACGGTTTTCAATGGAAAATTATAAAAATAGATATAATTCCAACACGTAAATATATATAACCGACCTCTCGCATCTTTTCAATCTGCTCCTTACATCCTCCGACATCATTATAGGTAACATCAGGCTTTTCTTCCACAGTCATCATTGTAACACTTGGATCGATTTTTGGAGGCAAAGGAATCTGGATTTGATATTTATTTCTGTCCACTCTGCAATAACATGTGTAAAGAGTAAGACTTCATATCATGCTAGGAACTCTCAAAAACTACTGAACTTTCCTGAAAAATATCATCTAGTAATTCTTCCATTTTATCGAATTGAAGTAATTCATTGATAAAGAGGTAAAGTAAATGAGACAGGTCATGAAATACCATGAAGATTTTAAATATGCAGCATGTAATTGACACAGTGAGGTAATGACCAAAGAGTACACTAAATGTTTCTGACAAAGAAAAATAAACGGACTCGTCAATTAGGCGAACACATGATGCTTGCTATTGTAAACCAGAAAATGGCAGCTTACCCAACACGCATGCCTTCTTCAATATCAGTAGGAGAAACTTTATCACCCAATCCAACAACAAACTGCAATAATATAATACTTATAAATTTTATATCACCCAGAAAAAGAAAAATCTTGAAATTACCAATATAATGGCAGATCACATAATGATATCTTCAAATATTACAAGTTAAATGGTTCTATTTTATTTTCCTTGAACTGGCTCTGGAACTGGAATACTTACCTTTGCGATTTGCTTGACATTTATAACATACTTGGCATCCTCAGTGTTGGGATTAATTATCTTCGTACATCTTGCAACCTATTCAACAAAAGTTAAACCGGTTTACTATTATATGCCAAAAGTATATATATTAAAAACGACAAAATACATTCAGGAAAATAGAAGTACCACCTGAAGAGGTTGTTCCTCCTGCATCATTTGCTTATCCGAAACAAGGTCCCATTGACTGGGTGCAGCTAAACCAGTATCAGATTCCTTGATACCTATAACGAAGTAAAAATTGACAGATCCTCATCAATACAAATAGATGAAAATTATGTGCAAAGCAGGTTTAGGATTCTAAAATAATGCTATATTAAAAAGGAGAACAAAAGAAAGAGCTAGTTTTAACATTATCATAATTCACAAATAAGTAAAATGTTGTTAGACTAAATTTGATCCAAATGATATATTAGACAGCATGAACAGTTAGCATACCACATAAATCATTGATCTTCTTTGCCATCTCCTTGATTTCCTTCTCAGCTTTCTTTATGCTCGTCGAGTAAGGTCCTAAACCCTACATATAACATTTCATATGAATCGACAGAAGTGACCATTGCTAGAATAAGGGAAAAAAAGTTCATATCCAATGCATTACACAGACCCCATGAAAATATTTCAGACACTATGAGTAGGGATGTCACTATGATTAGCAACTAACCTATGATTAGTAAGTAGCCATTATTCCACATAAGCAATATAGCATTTCATTAGGCTCAACAGAAGGAATCGTTTAGAATAAGGAAGTAAAAGATCATTTCCGATGCATTATACACATCCCAAGGAAAAAATTCACACTGTGAGCAGGGATGTCAAATATGAAAAGCAACTAAGCTATGACTAGCAAGTAGCCATAATTACATAGTAAGTCAAAGATAAGAATATGCATAAGTTCTCAACTGCAGATATATATACAAGCACGTATCCTAATTCTGAATTGTCAAAGCAAACCATCTAAATCCATATAACCCAACCTGGAATTAAGGAAAAAAGCTACAAATTTAAGGCTCGGCCATGCTAAATTGCTAATCAAGCTTTAACTAAATTTAGAAACTAAGGTCCAGACTTTCCGTTAGGTTTCGAAACCTAGTTCCTAAATCTCCCACCAAAGAAGGGGTTACACATTCGCTGCCTTCCCCTAGTCTCTCTACACATAAACAAGCAGCTAATGGGTTCAAGACAAAAATTTCACCTCTCCAAACAATTAACTTACTAGCAAAAGCAAACAAGAAGATAGGATTAACAGAAAAAAAGAAAAAGAAAATTTACATATGTCTTGAGGAGGGCAATATCGTCTTCATCGAGGGGTCTAGGGTTTTTCTCGTCCTTGATCTCATCCTCAGGCTCCGGTGCCATTTTCGAATATTCTGGTTAAGCTTTTCTCCCCTTACGAACTGTAATATATGTATCAAGCGAATTTGGTGAAGACGAGAAGAAACTAGTTGATACTATACTCATCGTTGTGTACATATTAGCTCGTGACTTAGTGGGCTGCTTATCCATTAAGAGGGTTGATATATGGGCCAGAAGTATATACGGCGGCCTGCCCAACAAAAGCCCGATCCAGTTGCTATTATTTCGTCGATTAATCCCATCCCATAAATTATTTCAATAAAGTGCATATTATATTAATAGGCACCAATCACAAAACCGTGATTAATTTGTTTTCCAAATAAATTATATTATTTCAATAAAGTGCATATTATATTAATAGGCACCAATCATAAAACCGTGATTAATTTATTTTCCAAATAAATCTAGTAGTTCATAATCCTATATATTGATACGTCGTAATGTTAGTCGATGATTTGAGATCATATGTGTCAATTTCTAATAATGATTTGGAGGAGTCCTTATAAATTTTGATTTCTATAAACTATTTGATTGACTTAAATTATATTTCTTAATAACTTAAACTTTTATATATAAGATATCAAATTTGTTATATCTTACCACGTTATTTTACATCCCAAAAGTTTTTGATAGTTGTATGGAGTAGAAATTCTCGGAGACTAATGAAAAAGAAAAAAATCAAGAAAAAACATAAAATTATACTGGGGAAGCTTCTCTTTAAATTTGAAAGTAACTGAATCTATTTATTTATTTTTCTGATTCTCTTTAT
>BKCP01010626.1:1240149-1263329 GCA_008636005.1 Striga asiatica | reverse complement strand
CTGGGACTAAATTGAATCTCGGTATTTTACAACATCTGTAGGATTCAAATAGAATTTCTGGCAAATTTTCAAGATTGCACTCTCAGTGAGACCATTGTCACCTTCTTTTTGGTGTTGAAGAAGCTTCTGAAGCTCTTCTGTCGGCTGGAAAACCTAATAGCAAAAAAATCATACAAGCAATTTAGATTTTCGAGAGTAAAGAAACTCCGCGTTTTTATATACAGCAACAAGGTTCAGTATATTCTATTAGTGCCTAAAAAGTAGTGCTAATTACGAAAACTGCCCGCTGTAATCCTGCATAAATTACAGAAGAACCTAACGAGGAGGTGTATTCAATTTCAACATTTTACGTTACTATCTGTCTTCGGAAAGAAAATGGAGCGTTTTGGAAGATCAGACCTCACAATATCAGAATTGTGATTGATTAGTTCACCCGAATTTAGATAAACGACATATCTGAATGAGAAGCCACACAATTCGGATAGATAAATGCTTAAAATAAACCGAACAATGGCAGAAAGTGAGCAAACACCACGAATGAAAGAAAAAAACTCGACTAAAATGGCATTGGTTTGGTGCTATGCTAAGACAAGTTGCAAATAATCCTTACCAATGGAGAACGTGTAGATTTATCACTTGACTCGTTAGAATCACGGGATAAAATGTCTTTTTCCTTGGTAGTCTCAATGGAGGCATCGTTCAGTAGATGAAGAAGCTTTTGGCTTCCCTGAAAAAATGAAAGGGGGAAAAAAATCTAAGCATATAGCAAAAGTGCACAGTTTTTTGCCCACCACTTTTTTAGCACCTTATGAGGATCCAATCCCACCATCGCTAGTTGGAAAAATTATGATAACACAAAAATAAATAAATTGATAAATAAAATTATAATCAATAGTCTACATAACATTCCACAACGCACACAAACACACACATATAAAAATATTTGTTATTTAAAAGTCCTACAAAATTACGCAAAAATAGTCAATCGACAATAATTTACATCATTTTACGAATATTCTTGAGTGACAGAACAACTATAAGGAATTTTCTCACCTGCGAGGCTCTCCAGTGTGAGTAAGTGCGAAATAATATCCAAAAGAACGGGATATTAGGCAAAGGAAGGACCTGTGTAATATTTCCAGCAAATTTCCATATCACAAGAAGAATAATGTGTTCTTGTACTTTTATTCAATCTAATGTGGATGCAATATAATCGACTAAATACAATATTCATTTTCTTACACATTCGTACCGTGAAAACAGAAGTCAGAGGCAGCAAGATGGCAGAACAATACAAGTAGTTCTTGTGAATCACTGATCCCCTGGTAATCACGTTTTATTGTGCATCAACAGATATAATTAGCATATAAATTTAGTCTATCCGTTTATAGTATATATTGAACAATGTATTACAAATAACAAAAAAAAAAATAAAAAAAATGCATATGTTAACCTTCTTTTCTACAGCATATTCATACCACTATTCTTACACTTCTTTCACTATGTACTCTTTCCATGGATCATGTGAGTCAAGGACAACATATAATATAGTGCTACCAAAGAAAATAAAATGAGAACTAAAAACCGAAAGTGTAACAAGTATCAATAAAGTTATTACCTGAATGCAATATGCCGAAGCCTTCTCCGGACAAGTCGTGGATTCAAACTGGGAAGTGAAAAAGAAGCTAAAAAATTAATCATAATGAAAACAAAACATGCAAATGCTGCATATCATTTGATCTATATAAACATTGTTTAGCGAATACTGACATATGACAAGTTTGTCATTATGTTTGGATAAAAGAAAGGTGGAGTGAGTACAAGGTTATATGAATACAATTACAACAGAAATTTTGTAATACCATCTGTTATAATTTACATTTCATTTCTAAACTTTATGAATGTTCATTAAATTCCGCTTCAGAATGTATTTTGATTGACCATGTAAAATATTCCAATCAGCACTTTCTAATGATAATATTCTCCAGCACACAAGCAGAACTCTTATTTAATCTCGCATGATGAGGATTTCTAGTTTCTACACAATAAAGGAAAGTAAACTCATATGTATTAAGATCATTAATCAAAATCTATCACGTTACCTTGATGGATAAATTACATCCACTCCATTGGTCTCCTTTGGAATGGACTTGAACAAGATTTCTGATGGCTTAACACGTGACAACAGCTTCAATCCCAATCTATGCATATAGTAAAAATGTTCTTACTCAAAACACTCTAAAAGCAGTGACATGATTGTGATAGTCTTTTCCTTTCTCTCAAATTATAGACAGACCGTGATTAAAAAATTATTCAGACATTATACAGAAACTTGAGAAAAAAAAAAAAAAAANGAAAAAAAAAAAAAAAAAGAAGAAGAACAAAGTACAAGCTTGCATAAACATACCCGTGAATCTTATTCTTGAAGGTCCCCTGGGGCGCCTTTTCCAATTTACTCCAAGCCCCATTCATCTACACATGTTCCATAGTAACAATTCCATGAGTATAACACATAACCGATTATCTACAAGTCACTAATCAGACGGTAAAGCACAGCACGTTCATTAATTAATTGATGGCCAAACGAACACAACCACATATAAAGTCTCAACAATTAGCAAGACAAATAGTGTAGTTGAAAAATATAATATTTCATTCATCAAACACAATCCATAAACAACAGAACCCTATAAGCACCAAATGCTCAATATGATTACAGAAAAAATAAAAATAAAAAGTGCCGATTTTAATCTAAACCCATTTTGCATTAACCATTTACAAACCTTATGAAAACATTTCTCACACAACCCAGACACAAAATAATCATTACTACGGGAACCCATTTAGCAAGGAACGTTATTAAGCAATACAATCACAGCCCATTAACCATTACTGAGTAATAAGCGACAATCAATTGATTTCTCACGACCTTGTTAGCTACGAAATCAATCGCGAGTTCAGCTTTCGAGTCCTCGGAGGGCTTTCCTCTGATTTGAGAAGATGAAGATGAAGAAAATATCTTCTTGAAGAGTTCCTTTAAGGTGGACGGCGTGCTGGAAGGTTGTGCGGCCGCCATTGAAGCATCAATCGAGCGGCTAAAACACCAGCTTCGCCCTTTGATCGGGAAAACCACAATCTTGGCCCTCATTTTTTTCAGAATTGTTTGTGAAAAAACGGAAAAACTCGAACGATTTGAGAAGATGAAGTGCTGGGAAATCTTGGTTCTGAAAGCCAGATAACAATTTGAAATCAAGGACTACAAGCGATGGTGTTGAACAATTCACAATCTGTTGAACGATGAAAGATAGCTCAAACACAGTAACTGCACACTATAGCTGAGCGGCGGGGGCATGAGGTTTTCCATGAGAACTCGTGAGCGTCGGACTAAAAATAAAATAAGAGCAATTTGATTAAGTAAATTAATTTTGAATAAGACAATAGTGATTATAAAATGGATTATTGTTTTTGGAAGGTTTCTTGTTATTTTGTGGCGATATGGGTGGTGTCCACTTGAATTCTAGTTTCATTTTCCCATCATACATCATACCCACTCTTTAGTCTTGAAATTGGAATAATATTAATAGATTAATATTAGTAGTTTCATTTTTATGGTATCATAATAATAGTTATCAAATTTGGAATAATAATAGCAATAGTATGGGTACAAATAGAATAACATAAATTATGGTATAACTCATGCTAAATGAGATATCATATTTTTTAACAAATGAAATGAAGGGGGGGCTTATGACTTCTGTATGTCGAACAAATTCTTGACATATATAATCCAATTAAAGATTTTGACAAACAAAGNNATCAACCAAACAAACATTTCATATGATATTCATCACATAACAGCAAGAATTATTCACAAATATACGTACACTAAAATGTCCCATGTTGTAGTATCATACATATATGGCTAAACAAGATAAACTCACAAGAACCACAAGAAACAAACTGAATAACAGTAAAGCCACAGCTTATTACAATTTACAAGGAACAAAGCCAGATACATTATTAAGTTCTTATTACAATTTACATAGATCCACATAAATCAGACAAGATCCCATTTACAGAATGTTATTAAGCTGTCAAAACATTTTTTTTTTTTTTTTCGCAAAATTACCGACAGCCATCCCCAGCAGTCGAACTAACTCGTCTTCACGGACTTCCTCTCCACCACACACAAACAGCTTATATAGCTGCAGAAATTTCCCAAAGAGCAAAGTAAGGATATAAAGTCTCCCAATTTTTACTCATTTTCCGCAATAAAATTCGGGATTTCTCCTTGGCACAAATAATTGTCACATAGAGATGCCGATCCCCAGTCCTTACGCAACCGCAAGATATCCTCTGTGAAAGTCGAGCCAGAGGCCCCGATGAACACAGATGACAAGGCACATATAGTCTTATCGAGCATCGCCTCAACCTTCACAAAGGAAAAATCCAGCTTTAGATGTTAATGACATGAAACCACAATTCAGGGGGCTTTCATAAAAATATAAGCGACAAGTATTCGAGTTGGACATGAGCTTTTTGAATGTGATTTGGATTTATTGAATAAAGTGAACTAAAATTGAAAAAACGTGATTTTATAGAGTTTTGGATTGGATTTTGAGTTAGTGTTTAGAGATGAGTTAAAGTGTAATGATTAAAGTTAATGTGATGTAAAAGTATGAGAAAAGCGATTGGATTTGATTGTTAGTTAAAAATGTGAGTGGATGAAAAGTAAAATTTTTTGGAAATTGCGTGATAGTGATTGATTGATGTTAATTAATAATATTGAGGAGAGATAAATTGAGTTGAATTTTGAGTTAAAAATTTGAACTTAAAAGGTAGTGATTGGTATGCAATCAAAACTAGTTTTGATTGACCAGAATTTTTTTATTCACTTCAAATCAAAATGTAACTCAAATTTAACTCAAGTTCACTATCCTCAATAGTATCAATATAATTAAGTAATACCAATCATTTATCTCATACATCACATCAACTTTAATTCACCATTTATCTACTCAAATATTTTTAACTACCTATCAGTTTTAATCTCTCTCATACTTTTACATCAATCAACTTTAACTATTACATTTTAAATATTATTTAAATACAAACTCAAAATCTCACTCAATCGACTTTATTAAAATAACACACTTTAACGCAAGGTCCATTTTTAATTCATTTTTACTGGTTTTTACTGTCTAAATTGTTTAGTAGATTTGAAGTATTTGATTGGTTAAATCCGAATTGGATTTATGACCAATGGCACACCTGTAAAATGCTTATGTCTGCAAAAAGTGCCCATATTTTCAAGTTCTTTCTAATTGTGTCTGAATCCTAACTGCAGCTACTAGTCACTTTTTTCCTTAACCAAACAAAACTAGAAAGCAAATCTGACCTGTGAGTCTCCTTCAAGCCCATGTCTATATAGCAAAGCATCCCATTTTTCAGCTGAATTACGAGCGGGTCTTTGTACAAGCGGCACTGACTTTCCATTCAAGACAACAAGGGATTGCAGCAAACCAGTTTCACTTGCTGCAGCATCTGTAGAGAGATATATCACTGGCGTATTAGCCCTTTCAACCACCCGATTAATGCACTCTGCAGCTTGAGGCACGGGGTAAAAGCAGCTCGGATGCTTAACATTGCTGAAACAGAGAAAATTCAGTTAGATTCTACGTACAACATTGGGGGAGAAATTAAACTAAGATGTAAATGAATAAAGAGTTAGGCTATGTTTGGTAAAAGTAACTGATAGCTTATAAGTGATTTTTGAGCTTATAACTGAAAATCTAGCTTATATAATAAAAGTGTTGCGTAAAATTAGCTGATAAGTTATAGCTAAAAAATTTCAACGAGCTTATTTGAAAAACTAACTAAAGAAGGATCTTATGAGATAAGCTCGAACTTTTTACAAAAGTCGTCCAACCAAACGAAGCTCATTTGAATACAGAATACAGGAGGCTCATAAGCTAACCAAATAAGCTATAAACTAGCTTATTTGTTTACCAAACATAGCCTTAATCATCAAAAACTGTTAAAATTTCTCTTTCCCACATTTCCATCTCAGACTTCAAACATTTGTGCTGAAATACTTGCAATTTTGTTTTTTTTTTTTTTTNTTCCCTTTCGCTAATAATAAATACTCGCTTTCATAATCTATTCAAGAATGAGCAAAGGCTATATAAACAGAAAAAGCATTGAAAGTCGAAATAAGTACCAGAATTTCAGAAAAC
This sequence comes from Striga asiatica, assembly GCA_008636005.1. NCBI lineage: Eukaryota > Viridiplantae > Streptophyta > Magnoliopsida > Lamiales > Orobanchaceae > Striga > Striga asiatica. The sequence goes on along the minus strand of BKCP01010626.1, from coordinate 1,257,093 downwards.
CATGGCGACGAAAATGAAGAGCTACAAAGTCCTTCCCCAAAAACGTCTGAATAAAACGTTGAGCAGTTAGCAAAATTAGCCGACTCGGCTCGATCAAAGTCTTGCATTTGTGGGCAATCGGTCCCCCAGGCTGCATAACCCATTCTCTCTCCACATCTGCAAAAAAAACATCTCCGATTGCAACTACATCAACATCCGAAGAGAATTTTGCTGAAACATCCTCGACTGTCCTATGATTCGGATTCTTAACATCCTCTTTCCAAACAGCTTCAATCTTACTCAAAGAGACCCCCAGACCTTTCAACTTCTTCACGCGCTCGTCGTCCATAAAACATGGCTGAGGAGAAGAGAAATAGCACATGAACTTGTCGATATGCAAATGGTGCTTCTTACTTTCAGCAAATTCCTCGAAAGTCACCACAACTTTCCTCCCCAAACACTTATTGATGTGTTCGATGTCCAAAACACGATGAAACTCGTAATCGACTTTCGAACTAGGGATCACCAAGATTCTATCAAGCAAGGCCGCGAAGAACATATGCTTTTCGAGACAAATCAAATGGTTCGACATCTGCCCAGAAACACAAATGGCAAATAAATATTTGTTCTGCTTCGGTTTCCATTCGATCGTTTTCCTATCTGACAATCTATGATCGACCTTCGGGCACCTATTCCAACTAGAGAAACTCACATCAGTGTTATTTTCAGTGAAATCCAGAGCATCCCTACTCTCGTGGGATGACAGTAAAATCCCTTGAATTTGCTTGTTCAATGAAATTTGGCTAAAAACCAGAGATTTCAAATCTTCCGAAGTTGGATTCGAATTCGCCGAGCTAAAATTCGACTTATTCACCAATGTGGTATAATTCCACATCTTAAGAAGCTCGAGTTCCTGCTGCTTAAGCAAATACAGAGCCCGCAATTCCGACTCACGCATTCTATTGACAAATGGGTTGCTACCGCTAACGTCCTTAATCGCCGGAATACGCATTTGGAACAAACTTTTCAAATCGGTGGTGAAATAGAGCATCAAAATCACCAAAGGCAGAAAAATCGCGAGAAGGTACCTCTTGTTAAGCTTGCGAGAGACGGCGGAAAGCCGACTTCGAAAATCGTCGTCGATGTGGAACGCCGAGCGGCGGTGGCAGTTGGGAGACTTGCCGGCGTCGTTTGGTCTGGCATTCTCGGGTATAAGATTCTCGCGATCCTCCTCCTCTTCGTCGGAGAACTCATCCACCACTTTCGACATTTTTTTCACTGTTTATCTTCTCTGAATCACACACCGTCGTCGCCTTTCAGTGTGTATCTGAATTGGGAGTGAACGATCGAGGAGCAAAATCCAAGTAAATCAGATATTAGTTAGGAGGGTAGAGTGAAAAGGGGGTAAAGTGAAATCCAACAAACAGACGCTGCAACTATTACGCCATCAATGATGATTGGTTTTTTTGGTTGGTTGTTTGTCTGATCGGAGAAGATCGTCGGTGGAAATTGACCTGGTAGCTTAGCTGGTGAGCTGAAAATTGGGCTGTTGGGCTGGACAGCTGTTTGTCGTGTCTTAACCCAGTTTGAGGTTTTATGGGCTTCCTATGGGCCTTCCATACCAGAAGAGCTTCAAATCAGCATTTGGTTTGAAATTTGCATACTTGCAATCTTGCATTTCAAAACTTCATTACAAAATGTAAAGAGTTAGCATATGGTTTATTACTTTATTGTTTTCATTAAAAAATATCTTAGTGTTATTCTAAATTTCTAATACTATAAACCTATGACCTATACTATAGCATACACATAAATTTGACACTTTTTTAATCTTCCCTAGTAAAATCTTGACTATTTGACTACATCCATTCAAAAGATATCTTAGTGTTATTCTAATACTATAAACCTATGACCTATAATATATAACACACATAAATTTGACATCTAAATTAATCTTACCTAATAAAATGTTTACTATTATACTACATCTTGTTGAACAAAACCAACGAACTGTTGTGTAACTCAGTCTCGGCCTGAGTCATTATGACTTAACTAATTTATTCAACGAGTTAAGCCAAATATTGTTTGTCAAAGTTCGAAAATTTGATTATCTTATAATTTATCTCTTATATTGATAATCGACTCAAATTCGAGCACATTTAATTAAACTTTCTTGATGAAAGTTCGAGCACAAGCTTTGAGCTCAAAGACGAGCTCGGCTCATTAAGGAGCTCGACCTCAAAGATTATATGAGTTTGAGAAGAGTTCGAATTTGACTCGTTCTCTAAGCTCGAGACGAGTTCGAAATTGAGTTTGATTATATCCACATTGTTAACAAAGCACACCAATATTTGTTAGTGAATAAAATATTTCGTGCTAATTAAGTGAGGAATATGCAAATAGGCCAAAGCCAGTGCACGTGGCGGCTTGGCATGCATTCCAGACGTCTCTGGAATCACCTTCTACCTTTTCCCAAATAAAAAGAGAACACTATCAATCTTCTACCTGTCTCCAAGAATTGAAGAAAATAATATCGTTGGATCACAGAAGGCAACAAAAATGTTGTGCGGAGAGCTAGCCGGTGGCCGCGCCGCCGTCTGCAGCCAGAGCCTGCGGTGGATGGTAACGAAAGCAGCCAACCGCGCCGCCGTGCATGGTTCTAAGCTTCCAGTCCCTGATACCATCGCGGTAAGCTTCCAATCCCTATTCTTTTTCCTTTTTCAAGAAAATACAATGAAATTCAAGTTTGAGCGACTAGAGCAAACGAGTCATTTGTGAGCTCGGCTAAGCTAGTTTAGGCTCGAGCTTGAGCTGATTTAGCTGATTTAGCTAACGAGAGCCGCCTCGAAAATATAATTCTTATCTATTCAATACAACAAAAAAGACTTCTAGCAACATAAATATGATGACGTTTTTTAATAAGTGTAATTAAAACTAATTCTAATAAGTGTAATTAAAACTAAATAGATCGGCTCATCAAGGCACACATAAACTGATTCTATAAATGAATCGAGTTTGAGCTCGTTTAGATCATCTCCCAACCCCAGCTCGGCTAGTTTTTACCCCTAAATTAGACCACAATTTTTATTTTGGGGAAAAGAAAAGGGGAAGTTAGTAAATGAGCACACAATCATCTTGTTAGTTGTTAATTCAATTGAATTTTAGAACATCTTGAAACAATCCACAAGGTACAAAACNTCCCTTCAAAAGAAAATATTTCAGAAGTAGTTACTAAATCTGGAGCTAAAATCATGGCTGTTGTTTGCAGAAAGAGGAAGTGGAAACTGGGATAAAGGGAGCCAAAGAGGAGATGGAAAGGAAAAGGAGGCATATTGAAGATAGTGTTGATTCACATCTCAAGAACTGGGAAGTCCTCCATGTTGAAGATATTGTGTGCTGCCCCAAGTGAAAGTTCTTATATAGGTATAGTGTTTTGCAACTGGATTTTCGATTTTTAGGTTCGTGAGACACGATGATCTTGCTGATCAAATGTTGCAAATGTATAAAGTTTTCAAGGTGAATTTTGAACTAAATCATGTAGTAAAATGGATGTTGCTGAGAGTTTGAACTAGTTCAAGCTCTCAAGATTTCACTAGTTGGTCTTGAACAAAATTACATATTTTCACAAGGAAATGTCAGCTAAGTTTTACTTTTACGGGAAAAAAGTATGACTGGGGGAACTTGAGCATGAAGACTTACTAATTTCTAAATACAAAGAACATAACTTTCAAGTGCTGCAAAAAGCCCTAGACCTCTAAAAGATCTGAGTTAGTACTTTGAATCCACCACATAAGAATTATCTGTGCACCAATTTGACCAATTTGATGAGTATGTTACATACAGTGTTAACGTATGGAGTCCATCTGGGCATCAAAACTTGGGTATGTGCCAGCACTATACCCTCTATATTTCCTAGCATAGACAATGAAACTATTTAGCAATTGTTACAAAAGCTGAGACTGACCTAGCATTCTTCAACTTCAACTTCAACTTCAACTTCAACTTCAACTTCAACCAGCCGCCCGCGAACCCATTTCTTGATCGATTTGATTTTTTTTCCTGGTCCTTCAACATTCTCCTTTTTACATTCCTTGGCCAATTTGATTTGTTTTTCCAGCCCTTCAAGATTCTCTGATGTACAGTCCAGTCCAGAGCTTCCATTAGGGTTTGCTTCGACAGCATCAAGGTCCTTGGACAGTAGTGGTATGTGGCCATTAGAACTCGTCAAGTGGAAGAGATTTTCACCAGTTTCGACTAAATCGTTTGGACTCAACTTTTCGAAATTGCTTTCGACTCCGTTCACTTTTACGTGTTTGAATAATACGGAATCCCGAACATTTGGGTCTGCCTCGTTTTCGAGAGTTGGTACTCGGGTGGTTGAATTTTCTGAAAGATTATTGCCGTTTTCAAACAGGATGGTTTCTTGGGCTTCGATGGACTTTATTATCTGCTGAGCTTCAGATATTAGCATCCTGCTTTCGATTACCGATGCTTCAGCAAAAGGGTTTGTCTTGGCAGCTGTTTCAAGTGCTTGGACTGCTTTCTCAGCTTCAGCAATCAACAGCCTGCAATTTAAGACATATTGCCTAAATCTCTGAATTTATCCTCATCACAGAAGACTTCATTAACATTCCAAAATTACTAATTGAGTATTAGATATTTATTTTTGTCTAAAATGATGACACACCTCAAGAGGCTATCTGATTGTACAATAGAGTAATTTGTAATTTCAGAATATAAACCGGGTCTCTTTTGGGATTTAGACTGAACCTCAGAGTCAGGGCTAGTCCTTCAAACTAGCTTTAGTGCAAATTAAAAATAAAATGAAAAATCGCAATTGCACGAAATTTACCTTGCCCTAGTGATGGCTACACTTTGTTTGTCCACAGAAGCAGCCCGCTGAGCCCTGATGTTTTTCAACATCTCCAGCTTGGAACTTGCTAATGGATCCTTGTACAGAGGTTCTTTACTTCTATTTGATCTCTTTCGTTCAGCTGGGCTCTTAGTCTCATGTTTTTCAAGAACAGCCATCCCACTCTTTGGGCTTCTCTTTCGAGGCAGCCCATTAGCACTCGATTTTCTCCTTGGCCTCCTTTCAATCCCTTCTGGAGTGCCATAGTATTTGGCTCGACCGCTGCGCATGCGATTACGGAATTCCTAGCCATTTGAAAAGGAAAGAGAAAAATGAGGTCAGCAATACTACTTACTAGGATACGAAGTGAAATATTTGCATACGAAGTGAAATATTTGCATTCATCATGCCTGTCAGTTTACTACATCAGTTACAACATGCATCCTTTTAGAATAACTAGATTGCACTAACTGTATTAAGGTCATCAACTAAAACACCAAATGAGGCTTATTCCACTTTATTGCTTGATAGAGAATAGGGTAGCAGAAACCACCACTAAGATTGAAAGCCTTTACAAAAAACAAACATCAAAACACAAATACACAGACCAAGACAAGCTTCTGAATTTGAAAACCCTCCACCATGGTCTGGTTGTCCTATATTTCACCCTTGCATAAGCAAATACCACTTCAACTATATTCATTTTACCCCGTTATATTTAAGGTAGAATCAAACCCCAAGAGAGAACTAGGAGATTTGGAACTTTCTTATTCTAAACTCAGTTTACATAGTGGTAATTGTACCTATCAACAAAACAAATAGAAAAGTTATCCCAAGTTCTACCCTAATTAAAAGACAAGAGTAAAGAAATCTAAATAGTGTTCATCATTCTCTAAGATACACTCAGAAATTTTGTTAGTAGGCTAAATATCAAGGGTGTAGCTTTTTCAAATCATCACCCCAATATATGTCAACACAAAAAACGAAATTCAATGCACAGAAATAAAAAGCTCACAGGATCAGCCCACTTGGCCGCTATGGCCTCAGCAATCTTCCGTTTATGCTCGGCCGACTTGGGTGCCCGCATGTTCCCCTTAATCCTTGCCCTTGGTGTGCTTTTCTTCTGCTCAATACTCTTGAGCAACTCCCCGACGAGTTCTTCGTTCAAGATTTGGTAAGAGTCCCATTGTAGTTCCTTCTCTCCTGAAAGACCCCTTTTGGCAGCCAATGCAATTAGATTCTGCCACTCGTGGTGGCAAGTCTCTTGCACCATCAGCTTCTGGCGTCGCCTTTCCCAACCAAGCCGGACACCCACTCCAATTCTGATCTTTGTTTCCTCACTGTACAGATAAGGACAAGAAGATGACAATGAGCTTATAAAATGCTTTATGTGCTCGCAAAAAGAAAGAAGGAAGAATAGCATCCATTTTTAAGGAAGATCGACAATTTGGACTTATTGGTTAATTACAAATGGTATGCTTGAGGTTTGACATTTACAAAACAACCCATCATCTTTGAAAATAATGAAACAATCTTTAAGATTCTGTAATTCTATTACAACTTACATTTACACCCTTCATAAGCTAAAAAGCATTTTTATTTGTAACACCTGAATTCTGATACTACATCTAACTTCAAAGTTACTCCGTATTTAAAGAAGACATCTTGCAATTATCCCGAAATTTAAAGGACGCAAAAGCTTATCCTACCTTCGAGCATCCCTCACTGTAAGAAGCTTCATCTTGACCTGTGTGGCCAAAGCTCATTAGTGCCTCTCTACAATTTTGGAAAATATTAAACTCAAAGAGATAGCTGATGTGGATTGAATTTGACGGGGGAAAAAAATAATTGAAGTTCACAAGAAATATCTGAATATGATGTCAAAGAAGAAGAATCATAGCTGATGCAATGTTTAGTTATGTCCCCTTCAAAGATATATTTCAGGGAAATTCAATAGAAACCAGCTGTAGGTCTAAAGTGGTATCATATCTTCCCTCATATAGGTTTAAGTAAATCTTATTTTATAACCACAAATGGCAGCAGCAAGTAGAGTTAGAAAAGCTTAAAAGCTTGCGCAAACGTTAAACAAAATTTATATTTCAGAAGCATGCCTCACATCTCACTCCTACAGTGCCAAGTGAAGTATTTTGAATAATTAAAAGAATTTGATAAGGACAAGACAGGAAAGATCAGCAGAACCTCAATGATTCAAGAGACATAAGTAATCGAGGGATTTAGGAGAATGTACTAGTTTCTTTCATTAGTCACCTTAGGATCTTGCATTGCTACCCAGGTTCTCTCTTTGATTTTCTGCAATGTTGCTGCACATGTTTAAAAGAAACTCTAAAAATCTCCTGGATTGTATAACCACAAGGAAAAGAAAAAAAGCAACACTACAACCAATAACATTCTAAGAAACTCTTGAACAAAATTAGCAATGCCGATTACTAGATATACCTGGGCTATGTTTACCCCCTTTGTTCCATGGTTTTTTCCCTTTGTTCGCTTCCGAAATCTTAATCCGTCTCAACTTTTCCCTCTCATCCAGTTCTGTCCTCCCTTTGTTCCATGGTATTTTTCCTTTGTTCGCTTCTGAAATCTTCATCCGTCTCAACTTTTCCCTCTCGTCCAGTTCTGTGGAATCTTCACTTGAAGATTCCATCTGGAAATCAGAGTGATCCGAACCAACTGAATCCATATCCATTCTCAACACACTTTGACACCCTTTTGCACCATTGTTCTTAGGCACACTCGTTGTTTCAAGTGTTGCAATTGCCTTTATCCTTAACCTTCTGCACCATACCTTATTTATCTCCAAGGTATAATGCTTCCCCCATCGTTCCATATCACATACGGTTTTCCAGGAAAATGCGGACGCCAACCGCAATCCTCTCTCATTGCCGATCAGATATTTATTATGCAAATCGGCTTGGGACCTAATTGTTAATCTATTGTTGCTGTAACAAGAGCACGGCTGTGAAATAGCAATATCTGCAGAAAACGAGTAACATTTCATAGCTTCAGCCCAGTTCTCAAAAACTCGAAAGCCTTCCTCCAGTATTGCAGCAAAAAAAGAAAAAGAAGAGGTACACAAACTGCATATTACATTCCCAAATCCAAATCCAAATCCAAATTCCAAAAGTTCCTCAAAATGAAACACAGAATCATCATGAACAACCAAAGAGAAACGAACAGCAACAATAACAACGACAAAAGCAACAGTGCGATTAGCAGAAACGACCAATTAGGCATAGAACAGACTGAAAAATACTAATTTCACCAACTAAAACAACTTCGAGTTCGAACATATCAACAAATCAAGTAAATCCATGGCTCATTTACCTAATAAAGGCATGGGGAGCTCATCAAATCCAGATAACAGCGCACACTTTTCAGATAAAAGCTTCGATGGCCGCCGCTTGCACAAAATCCATGCACTCGACTACAGTTCAGCTTCTGCTATACTTGCGAATTTAACCAATTTAACGAAAAAAAACAGGAACAAGCAATAATCTGTTGTTTTTTGGGAATTTGAACTTTGTCTGGAGCAAAAGCGAGAGCCACATACCAGAGTTCTTGCGCATGCCCCAAAACGGTGGATAATGGTATGATATTTTCAGGGTACTCTGCTTCTCTTTATTTTCTATTTGTTTTTTTTTTATATGTTGCTGGATTTTGCACTTTCCTCCTCATGGTTCACCGTAGTAGCAGTTTTTACCAACCCTAACATATATATTAGATAAATATTTATTTTTTATTATTTTTGTAATATAAGATAATTGAATTACGTTCTCGACCTGCTGATGCGAATATTGATCGGGTAACTCGAAGGTCAGTTCAAATTAGTTGGCGACCCGGGTTTGAAAAATCGCATCCTGTAACATATAATCCCCCTATATATCCTCATGTATATACAATAATGCTAAGGAGCCAATGAGACACCTCCAGGGTTGTCTCACATTGGAGCCATGTGGGACAGCCTCACATGGAGCTGTCCCATTGGCTGTTGGATCTATAATGGAGCCAACAGTTGGCTCCTTAGCATTACTGCATGTATATAATTCTCAAATGTGTTGAGCTTACGTGACATGCTCGCACGTTTCGGGATCCTATGTGGCAAATTTTTAAGCCTTATTGTTTGGCTTGGATGAATTTTAATTTATTTCCAATTCAAAAGTAACTAGGCTTAGAATATCCTATGATCCCTTTTAAGAATATTAGTATGTTTAATATTATTTCTTATTGTAGACATGATTTGTACGGTATAAAATTTTTTTAATTTTTCTTTAAAAATTATAACAAAATTACTAACTTAAATTATAAATATATTTAAAAGTTAATAAACTTTATAATTTCTAACAATTTTTTATCTATAATATATCAAATTAATCATGTCTTGATGAGCTTCGATTTGATATCTATATTATATACAAAATAACTAAATAATTTTATTTATATTTATAATTAAAATTAAATTATCTATTAATATTAATTTAGAAAAATAAAATTATTTAAACTAACTGTTGATATGTGGATTTGTATCAACGGTTAATTGAGAACTATATGTTGATCGGGTAAGTATAACCGGAAAATAAAGAGAAATTTTGCAATGAATGCAGAATTTAGAATTTAAATGAAGTCGGCCCTTTTGTCATCGAGGCCGGACTGTAAGGCTCTGTTACCTGGATTTATTACAACTGATTGTTGTGGTTTACAATGAATGTAGAGAGAGAGAGATTTTTTTCCTCTCTATTGGTAGTTTATATGACTTTTTTAATTATTCTTTTCTTTTTGTCTCCCACCATAAATAAAATCTAGGACTATTTATAGCTAAATATTCTTGGTTACTATTCTTCTATTGTTCATCGAGCTATACTGCACAGTAAACCAAAATGACAGTCATTAAATGCAGTATGGCGGGCTCTAAATAATGATTATATGTCATTAAATGTTGATTTACGGACCTTCAATGAGGACATGCTACCCTATGAGCCTATGGGCTATATGTATAGAGTTGGTGGGCATGTCCCATCGGTCATCATGGACCTGCAAGTGACACCATTTTATTATTTTTCGATTCGGAGTGCGCTTCGAGGTCTAGCCTCTGGGATCCCCGAGATTGAACTTCCGTCATTGACTTGGCGTTGGGTTCTTTCCTTCTTGTCTCGAGTTCAGGCTTCCTTCCGGACTTCGAGGTTAGACTTTCTTGTTGACTTCGAGTTCGGACTTTATTCTTCAGGCTCGGACTGCCCCTTATTGAGAGGAGGGGCTGAGCCGGATATCACGTACGATGGGTCCCATTTGTCTGATTTGCTTTTGAGGATGACTTGTCTGCTAAGCTGTTTAATTTGGGGAATTAAGGTCTGAACATACAGGTCTCCGAGCTTGGATGGAAGGTGTTGGACGTTTCTTCGAAGGTCGTCTTCTTTAGAGACGACATTCGAGTTGGTCGGGATCCGCCTTCGATAGGGCGAGTACATCTAACTCGCGTAGATTCACAGTGCGCTGGTGAAATATCATGAATAGACTCGCATTGATTGCACCGTATTTGTGGAAGAAGTTATGAGTATGTATGAAAACTATCTGTTTAGTGTAATAAAATACTCTTTATTAATAGCACAATATCCTATTTTAAAAAATAAACTGATTTATATGAAATTTACTAAACTTGTGTTACATATATGATTGGAAAGCTCAATCCGTCTAGTTTTGAATTTAAAAAAATAAATAAAAATTTCACAAAAAACGTATTTGTGGAAGAAGTTATGAACTTATGAACAGAAAATGTTAGTTTAGTGTAACTAAAAACTCTTTAGTCACTGCACAATACCCGACTTTCGAAAAATAAACTGGCTTATAGAATTCATTAATATCGTGTGACACATATGGTTGAAAAGATCATTGAGTTTGGTTTAAAAAAGAAATCACAAAAATCTTATTTATGGAAGAAGTTAATAGTTTATGAATGAAAACTATCAGTTTATCTTAACTAACTTGTTTATGAAATATTTCATTCAAAATGAGTTATTTTAGTTAACTAGAGTTAATTTTGAAAAAGTAGTATGATTAATTGTTAGTGGGATTTTAAGAATGTATTAAAATAATATTTAAAATAAAATGATTAAAATTGATTTGATGTATAAGTAAGAGATAATTGATTGAAAATGATTAGAAATGATAGGTAGTTAAAATTATGTGCGTGGATGAATAGTGAATTAAAGTTGATGTGATGTGTAAGAATGATTGGTTTATATTATTTAATTATATGAATAATATTAAAAATAATGGAGTTGAGTTAAAATTGAGTTAGATTTTGAGTATGAATTGAATTGAAAATGAAATAATTTGTAAACAAGCATGCCCTAAATACTCTTAGTCACTACACAACACCAACTTTCAAAAAGTAAACTGTTTCATATGGAATTCAATAAAATTATGTGACCCGTATGGTTGGAAATCTCATTGAGTCTAGTTTTTAATAACAATAATAATAATAAAGAATTTAACAAAAATATTATTTGTGGACGAATTTATGAATTTATGAATGAATACTGTTGATTTAAAGCATCCACAATATTTTGGATTCAATCACAAAATTAATGTCACCTAAAAAATAGACCCAGTCTAAAAAATATATGCTCCACTGTAAATAGAAGTAGACTGAGTCTTACTGATGTGGCAGCCAGAAAAAAAGACTCGGTCTATCCTTAGGTCTATTTTAGACCCAAGTAGAGACCTAGTCTCTTTGCATTGGAGTAAATTTTGTTAATTTTACATGATTTTATTCATGTCATCCAAAACTTGAGTTTATTTACATGCTACGTAGGTAAACCTAGACCCAATACATTGTAGATGCTCTTAGAGCATCCATAATGCTTTGGGTCTCTTAACAAAAAATAATATGTCATGTAGGAAATAGACCTAGTTTATAAAAAAAAGTCTCCCAATGCAATTAAAAGTGGACATGGTCTAGCTTATGTGGCAATAAAAAAATGAGACCAAGTCCACACTTGGGTCTATTTTGGATCCAAATACAAACCCAAACACTCATCATTTATTTATAGTTTAATTATTCTTTTAATAAATGAAACATATTAGAGCATTTTTATTGGTTGACATGTATGATAGACCTAGTATTTTAGTTTTTGCATTGAATAACTTTTGAATTTTTTACTCGGGTTTTGTCCATGTCATTTAGGACTTAAGTCCATGTCATTTAAGACTTAAGTCCATTTATATGTCACATATGTAAAATTAGACCCAATGCATTGTGGGTGCTCTTAGTGTAACTAAATACTCTTTAGTCAATGCACAATACCCAACTTTGAAAAATAGCATGCTTACTATGGAGTACATTATAATTTTGAGACATGGTTGGAAAGCTTATTGAGTCTAGTTTTCAATAAATAAATAAATAAATTTCACCATGGTCACATGCGAGGTTAGAGGCAATAAAATTCGTTCTCATTACTGATCTATGATATCAGTTGGTATCTTTACCCAGGTTGGCATTTATATTGCTAGACATTTTTTTTTGTTCCTCATGGAAATTTTATATCATAAAACACATAGATACATCTAGAAAACAGCTCAAAAGTCGAAAAGACAGCTCAAAAGCTGAATCTAGTAGGAGGACAGATCCAAATGATCGCCTAGAGCTTACACTAAAACAAACGCACCCACTAACAGAAAAAAACAAACTCCACAACTGGAGAAAGAACTCCCCTATGGGAGAAACACACTCCCCAAAGGGAGAAAAGACCCAAAGAAAACTAAACCAAAAGCACTAGAAAAACAAAAACACTAACCCATAACACAACACTATCCCACTCCTGCGACGCCAAATGAGTCGTCAAACCTCCACCCTGAATGGCAATCAAAAGAGGATCGAGCCCACCCGAGGTTAGTCATCCAACACATTTAGTGCCAAAAGACGAGTCGGGTCAAAACAACCAGACAAACACCCACATATAAACACAAACCGCGGTCCGCAGCCGGTGGAACGCCGATCTGACCGCTGCCTGCCCAACCACGAACAACACCACTGCCGAGATCGGAGGTGCCGCCGGCCGATTAACCCCAGCACCAGGGGAAAATGACCAGGAGGGATAGAAACCGTCGAACACAACCCCAGACTTATTGCTAGACTTATGGTCCCATTTTTGTCATTCCATATTATTTGTTTGCTCAATTTGTACCAATGTTTGGTAGATTATACAATTTCTCAATCAATGCCCGAGTTTGATTGTGTTAGGCAAATGTAATAAAGAAGTTTAAAAGAGGTTGCGTTTATGCTGCAACAAGAAGTTCTCAATCAATGTCGAGTTTGAATGTGTTATGAAAGTGTAAATGTGTAATAAAGAAGTTTATAAGAGGTTGTGCTTATGCTATAACTGAAACTGCAATACGTTTAACCAATCAAATCCTCTTCAAATCCATCAAACAATTTCAAATTCAAAATTGTAGCTCACAATCCAACTCAATTTAATTTTTCTCAATATTATCAATATAATTAAATAACATCAATAAATCATTCTCACAAATCACATCAACAAAATTGGCTATTAACCAATTCAAATGTTTTTAACTAACAATCAAAATTCAATCACATCTCTCGTATTTTTCTACCACATCAATTTTAATCATTACATTTTAACTCATCTCCAAACACAAACTCAAAATCCATTTGAAAACTCTATTCAATCATCTTGTTTTCAATTTTAATTCACTTTATTTAATAAAGTTAAATCACCAAGAAATTTCTATTCAATGGCACCCATATGTTGTCTACAAATTGATCCACATACAATTTTCAAAGTCATTTCCTTTAATTAGTCTGCCTCCCATAAGAAATTATAGGGACAGCCTAATTTGTTGATATGATCATGAGGACCGTTTTTGCTTTCGAGCCATGCTATAATAATACAAAGGATCAGTTACACATTGATATAAAACACAGGGTTTTGATAATTCACACTTCATGTTATTTTTAAAGTGTTGAATAATCAAAACACCTACATCAATTTTTGCCAAATTGTATATCAATACAGTATATATTAAGGTAGATTTTTCCTTTCCCTTTACACCAAATTTTAGTCCTTGTGATTTCATTATTCCACATGAAAGGGATTTTGAGAACAAATAAATACCAAGGCTGACAGTTTATTGATCGTTAATGAAGTTTTAACCATTAATTTATGGTCAAATCTAATACTAAATGCATTGTACAAAGTCCACCTTCTAAAAAACGAATGCATAGAAATAAAAAAAACTCACAGGATCGGCCAAGGCCACTATGGCCTCTGCAATCTTCCTCTTCTGCTTGTTTCCCATAATCCTTGGTGTGCTTTTCTTTTCCTCTGCTCAATGCCCTTGAGCTTCTTCAAGATTTGGTTAGAGTCTGTTACACCATCAGATTTTTGCGTCGCCTTTCCCAAACGAGCCTCATACCCACTCCAATTTTGATCCTTGTTTCCTTACTATACAGGTAAGGAGAAGAAGACGACAATGAGCTTATAAAATGCTTTATGTGCTCTCAAAAAGAAAGAAGGAAGAATAGCATCAATTTTTAAGGAAAGGCGACAATTTGGACTTATGTGTTTAATATATTTACAAAACAACCCGTCAACTTGAAAATTATGAAACAATCTTTCTGATTTTGTAATATCTATTAAGACTTAAATTTACAGCCTTCATAAGCAAAAAAGCATTTCAATATTTTTATTTATAACCCATAAAATCTGTTAGTGCATCTAACTTGAAATTTACTTTCAAAGAAGACACCTTGAAATTACCCCGAAATTCAAAGGACGCAAAAGCCTATCGTACCTTCGAGCATGCCTCGGGTTAAACATCGCCATCTTCAAGGTTTGGTAAGAGTCCCATTGTAGTTCCTTCTCTCCTGAAAGGCCCCTTTTGGCAGCCAATGCAATTAGGTTCTGCCACTCGTGGTGGCAAGTCTCTTGCACCATCAGCTTTTTCCTCTGCTCAATGCTCTTGAGCCGTTCCATTAGTTCCTTCTGTCCTGAAAGGCCCCTTTTGGCAGCCAATGCAATTAGATTCTGCCACTCGTGGAGGCAAGTCTGTTGCACCATCAGCTTCTTGCGTCGCCTTTCCCAAACGAGCCGCATAGCCATTCCAGTTTTGATCCTTGTTTCCTTACTATACAGTTACGGACAAGAAGATGACAATGAGTTTATAAAATTCTTTATGTGCTCGCAAAAATAAAAGAAGGAAGAATATTCAAGGAAGAGCGACACTTTGGACTTAAGGGTTAGTTACAAAAGGTATGCTTGAGGTTTGATATTTACAAAACAACCCATCAACTTTGAAAATTATGAAACAATCTTTAAGATTCTGTAATGTCTATTACAACTTACATTTACAGCATTCATAAGCAAAAAAGCATTTCAATGTTTTTATTTTGCAACCCCTAAATTCTGTTACTACGTCTAACTTGAAAGTTGGTTCATAGTTAAACAAAACATCTTGAAATTACCTCGAAATTCAAAGGACGCAAAAGCTTATCCTACCTTCGAACATGCCTCAGGTTAGGCATCGTCATCTTCAAGATTTGGTAAGAGTCCCATTGTAGTTCCTTCTCTTCTAAAAGGCCCCTTTTGGCAGCCAATGCAATTAGATTCTGCCACTCGCGGTGGCAATTCTCTTGCACCATCAGCTTTTTCCTCTGCTCAATGCTCTTGAGCCATTCCTTTAGTTCCTTCTGTCCTGAAAGGCCCCTTTTGGCAGCCAATGCAATTAGATTCTGCCACTCGTGGAGGCAAGTCTGTTGCACCATCAGCTTCTTGCGTCGCTTTTCCCAAACGAGCCGCATACCCACTCCAATTTTGATCCTTACTTCCTTACTATACACAGGTAAGGACAAGAAGATGACAATGAGCTTATAAAATGCTTTATGTGCTCGAGAAAAGAAGGAAGGAAGAATGGCATCGATTTTTAAGGAAGAACGACAATTTGGAGTTAAGAGTTAATTACGAAAGGTATGCTTGAGGTTTGACAATTACAAAACAACTCATCAACTTTGAAAATTATGAAACAATCTTTAAGATTCTGTAATTCTAATACAACTTACATTTACACCCTTCATAAACAAAAAAGCATTTCAATGTTTTTATTTGTAACCCCTAAAATCCGTTACAACATCTAATTTGAAAGTTACTTCATATTTAAAGAAGACATTACCCCGAAATTCAAAGGACGCAAAAGGTTATCCTACCTTCGAGCATGCCTGAGGTTAAGCATCTTCATCTTCATGATTTGGTAAGAGTCCCATTGTAGTTCCTTCTCTCCTGAAAGGCCCCTTTTGGCAGCCAATGCAATTAGATTCTGCCACTCGTGGTGGCAAGTCTCTTGCACCATCAACTTCTTGCGTCGCCTTTCCCAAACGAGCCGCATACCCATTCCAATTTTGATCCTTGTTTCCTTAATGTACAGATAAGGAAAAGAAGATGACAATGAGCTTATAAAATGCTTTGTGTGGCCAAAGCTAATTAGTGCCTCTCTACAATTTTGGAAAATATTAACTCAAAGAGACAGCTGTTACAGATTGAATTTGACGGGAAAAAAAATAATTGAAGTTCACTAGAAATATCTGAATAAGATGTCAAAGAAGAAGAATCATAGCTGATGCAATCTTTAGTTATGTCTCCTTTTAAAGATATTTCTCAGGGAAATTTCAACAGAAACCAGCGGTAAGGTCACAGTTCTAAAGTGGTATCACATCTTCCCTCATATAGGTTTAAATAAATCTTATTTTAGAACCACAATTTGTAGCAGCACGTAGAATAAGAAAAGCTTACAAGTTTGCACAGACGTTAAACAAAATAATATTTCAGAAGCATGTCTCACATCTCACTGCTACAATGCCAAGTGAGGTACTTTGAATAATTAAAAGATTTGATAAGGATAAGACAGGAAAGATCAGCAGAACCTCAATGATTCAAGAGACACACTCAAGGGATTTAGGAGAATGTCTTAGTTTCTTTCATTCGTCACCTTAGGAAGAAATGCTACCCAGGTTCTCTCTTTCATTCTATGCAATGTTTCTGCACATGTTAAAAAGAAGCTCTAAAAATATCCTGGACTGTAAAACC
>BKCP01010626.1:1209044-1240093 GCA_008636005.1 Striga asiatica | reverse complement strand
AAAGGAACACCACGACGAATAACATTCTAAGAAACTCTTCAACAAAATTAGCAATGCTGATTACTAGATATACCTGGGCTATGTTTCCCCCCTTTGTTCCATGGTCTTTTTCCTTTGTTCGCTTCTGAAATCTTCATCCGTCTCAACTTTTCCCTCTCATCCAGTTCTGTCCTCCCTTTGTTCCATGGTATTTTTCCTTTGTTTGCTTCTGAAATTTTCATACGTCTCAACTTTTCCCTCTCATCCAGTTCTGTCGAATGTTCACTTGAAGATTCCATCTGGGAATCAGAGGGATCCGACCCAACTGAATCCATATCCATTCTCAAAACACTTTGACACCCTTTTACACCATTGTTTTTAGGCACACTCATTGTTTCAAGTGTTGAAACAGCCTTTATCGTCAATCTGTTCCACCATACCTTATTTCTCTCCAAGGTATAATGCTTCCCCCATCGTTTCGCATCGCATGCCGTTTTCCAGGAAAATGCAGACGCCAACTGCAATACTCTCTCATTACCGATCAAATGTTTACTATGCAAACCGGCTTGGGACCTAATCGTTAATCTATTGTTGCTGTGACAAGAGCACGGCTGTGAAATGGCATTATCTGCAAAAAACGAGTAAATTTCGTAGCTTCAGCCCAATTCTCAGAAACTCCAAAGCCTTCCTCCAGCTTTGCAGCAAATAAGAAAGAAGTACACAAACTGCATATTACATTACCAAATCCAAGTCCAAATTCCAAAAGTTCCTCAAAATGAAACACAGAATCATCATGAACAACCAAAGAGAAACGAACAAAAACAACAATAACAACAAAAAAAAAAGCAACAGTGCATAAATTAATAGAAACGGCACAGTTAGGCATAGAACAAACAGAAAAGTACGAATTTCACCAACTAAAACAACTTCAAATTTGAATATATCAACAAGTAAATCCATGGATCGTTTACCTAATAAAGGCATGAGGATCTCACTAAATCCAGATAGCAGCGCGGACTTTTCAGATAAAAGCTTCGATGGCCGCCGCTTGCACAAAATCCATGCACTCAACTACAGTTCAGCTTCTGCTATACCTGCAAATCCAACCAATTCAACGAAAACAAAAATGAACAAGCAATAATTCTGCTGTTTTTATGGGGAGTTTGAACTTTGTCGGGAGCAAAAGCGATAGCCACATACCAGAGGCAGAGTTCTTGCACATGCCCGAACTGTGGATAATGGTGGGATATTTTCAGGAACTTCTGCATTTCTTTACTTTCTATTTTTTCGTATTTATATGTTGCTGGATTTTGCACTTTCCCCCTCATGGTTCACCGTACTAGCAGTTTTTGCCCACCCTAATATGCATAAATTATTTGTTTTTATTATTTTTTATGTATATTTATATAAGCAAAATTAATTTAGTCGGGTGCCTGCGAGTGTTCACACTAGGGGCGGTACCGTAATTAACCAACTCTTCAAGTGTGAACGCAACAAACCAAGTAATTACGGTACCGCCCCTAGTGTGAACACTCGCAGTATATAAACAACCTTTGTTGCGTTAACCAACCGATTCAAGCAGAACGAGGTTGTTTGTATACTGCGAGTGTTCACACTAGGGGCGGTACCGTAATTACTTGGTTTGTTGCGTTCACACTTGAAGAGTTGGTTAATTACGGTACCGCCCCTAGTGTGAACACTCGCAGTATATAATTCAACCTCGTCCTGCTTGAATTGGTATATGAGCTCTAGTTAGTTGGATAGCCGGTTTGAAAACATGGCATTCTAAAATGCACTAGAATAAAATATTTATTTATTTTGGCATGCTGTATAATTATTTAAAACTATTATGTACGCATTTAGCAATAACATCGAAGAAAAAACAGGATTATAGGGTGACAAATCATGGATTAGTAGTATGCACAATCATTTTTTGTTTCGGTAAATTTAATCAATGGGGCGATTCGTGGGCCTCAACTTGAAAGGGAGTGGACAATGCACTTTTATGGCCCATATGCATTCCTAAGTGGGCTGCATTTAGATTCGAAGTGGATCTGTTCGCTATATTTACTTGTCCCGCCATTTTCCCGAAAGTCATGTTACACGCTAAATCCAATCTATATCTATATTCTATATATATATAATAAGAATTACCATTTACCAAAAATAGTAAAAATTGGTCAGAATTTAATGCAGCCTATAAATAGTAAGTTTTATTATTTTTCTTATTTTTCTTTAAAAATCATACAACATTAAATGCTACCTTAAATTTCGGGCTTTAGTTCATTTTATTATTTAAAAAATTCGGCTGATTTATTAAGTGCGTATTTTTTTAATTTTATTTTTTTCTTAGAAATAACGAACAACATTAAAATCTCGGTCTCTATATTTATAAAATTTCAATTCAAAATATAACAAAGGTTTTAAAATCTCTGTCTTTATATTTGTGCTATTAAAAAAAATATTGAACGCTAAAATTATTCTTTAAATTGCATAATCAATCAATTAATCTTAATTTTTTTAAAAATTACTATGTTTATTTTTTATTAATATGCATAAAGTAAAAATAATTAATTTATCTTTAGATATATAATTTATAAACTCAATATACTATTATTTGGTGTAGGCATTTATTATATGAATCATAAAATTAAATATATTTAAAGAAAATAAGAAAATTTCTTCGGATCAATCGGGTGATTGAATTGGGGTACTGCAAAGGTTGATTGAATTTCTTTTAGGCGATATTTAAAAAAGTCAAAAAACTTGACACAAGTAGGTTGGTCCCAGGTGACTAAGTTATGTATCAGTTCGATCACACCAAATCGATTATTGAACCTAAATATAAATTTAATATTGAAAATATTTTATTACATGAATTTGATGTAGTCCAAACTTCAAATAATCGTATTAACAATACTTTTACGACAACATGTTTAATGATTTATGAATATTTATATATCATTTTATTAATATTTATGTGAATTAAATAATATTTTATTACAATATTTATTAATGTACAATAAATATAAAGTTTTCAGAACCGGACCGTCATCGAAACAATCAAACTATTTTATTAAATCATTTGTGATTTATTTAGATTTTAATTTATAAACATTTGAATATATATATACATATATATATATATAGTACTTTTTGTAATAAATTTAAATAAAATGCGTTAATTAGATATCTAAACAATTTATAAATTCAAATGTTTAACCTAATTGATAAATAATTTATAAATCTCTATTTTATTTAAATATGTAATTTTATTTAAAATAATTTTAATTATAAAAAAAATTATTTAGAAATCGTATCGATCCTACCAGTCCAACCGACTAGTGTTGACGGATTCGAGAGCAAATATTTTATTCAAGCGAACTATACTGGTTATAAATCGGTTCTCGGTCCATCCGGTCGGACTGTGTCCAACCCGGTTTAATTTAAAAACAATGGATAAATCATGATTAATGTTATTTATATATTTAATTTTTAATACAATCGTAATATTGTTTTTCCGTGCATTGCACGGGCCACGCACTACTTGGTGGTTACATCACGTAGTAATTAATTTATTTTTAAATCTTATTATTCTCTTATCTTATCTTATCTATACTCTTATTTATAAAAAGGAAGTAAGTGCCTTATTTTTTTGACACGTGGCTCTTCAATTGTATGAAGCCACGTCGCTGGTTTTGGCAAGGTCAATTTTGGACTGTTGGATTTTAGGGATTCATTCCTGACCCTTCGTGTGACCCTCTAAAAAATCTCTCATCTCTTTCCCCAACTCTTGCGGCTGAAATCTCTCTCCCCCTATGTTTCTCATTACGATCATCTTACTCTTTCTTTCTCGATGTTTCTGTCGAATTTCTCGAGTTTCTATCGTGGTTTGCAAGATTACTCATCTTCTTTTTATCTTCTTCCGAAAGGGTTTCTTGCACCGTTGTTTTATCTGTGTTTAATCAATTGAGGGTTCAGTGACTGCGTTTTTTCTTAAAAATTTCTTGCCACTGTTTAGTTGTATGGTTCGTGCGAGGTGAGTTCTTATGTTTTCGGTCATTTTACTTTTAAACTAATCTAGAAGTTGAAATATTTTTTCCTAGGGTTCTTATTTTGGTGTTTTTGTATTTTTGTTTGGCAGGTGGCGAGGGGGACACGGTGCAGCGCGCGACAGACTCCAAGTGGCCATATTAAATCCAGACCGAAGACATTGACGCGACGACGCCCTTGGTGGCGGAGAGGCAGCGTCGGGATGAAGAGGTTCAGATGAAGTACATGACAGCCAACGTGAGGATGAACAAAGATAGAGAATTTGGCGATGGATATTGTCTTGATAAAGTTATCATCGTTACTAAGNCTTTTTTTTTTTTTTTGTTTTTTGTCCACTTATTATTTTTTTATTAATAAATATATAAATTACCCTTTATGGTTTTGAGTTATTGATTTTAGCCTTTTAAATTTTGTTTTTATATTACTGCAGGAAAAGAACTATTGTTGCTATTGGCACGCATGAGGGTGTCAAAATGGAAGACAATCTGAGCGAGAAGACTTCGTGTCTTCATTTCTCGGGAAGATTTTGACTCTTTCGCACATTATCTATTATTCAGCATTCGTTCATACTTAATTTTCCTTTTATTTTCCTGCTATTAACTGAAATTCCCTATGTTGTTGATTGAAGCTCTAACCGGTCGTGTAAAGGGAGCATTCAATTTAACCTAGGGCTATTTGAGAGCTATCGGGGAGGCACATGTGACGAGCAGCGCCTTGGAGAAAACTTGATGGGTGATGAGGCCAAAGGGGAGCTTCCACTGGCAATGAACTCAGCTGGGATCGCCACATAAAGATAATAATTTATTTGGTGTGTGTTACTTTTAAATTTAATGTATAGTCCTTATGAGAAGCACGATTCTTTTTGGGTATAAGATGGATGTAAAAGAGTTGCGGCTTTTTGAGAATGTTGATGTACTTAGCAGCAATTTGGCCAAATATATTGATAAGATATTAGAGTCTTGCATCAAAGAATGAGATGTTTCTTTGCCATCGCTTTATGCGGTGGTTTGCTGATTAACTTGATGGGAGTAAGCTAATGCAAATTGAAGTATTATAGTGCTTTTGTTGGCTTTCGTATTTAGTCTCAATTGGACGACTTATGGACATTGAATTTTGTTTCTGATGCAAAAAGATCTGTGAAGCCCCTTACAACAGGTCAGGTCATTGGTACAAACTCCAAATGGCATATATTTTGGGCCGACGAGCGTGTCATATTGAAAGCTAATGCCGGTAGCAATTACAAGTTTGTGAAGGGTGAGTTTTTGTCCAAGATATATTTCCATTTTATTTTTTCCTTTTTTTCATTTGTGCTCATTTCCTGTTTATGTTGATAATCAAAGTTGATGTACTGACTTTTGTTGGCTACTATTGTCGGCGGCTTTGATAGAGCGTCCGATTCGGCATTTCGGTTGAAGAGTTCTGTAGTTTTCAGGAACCTATTTGACTTGAGGTGATAAAATAGGTAAAGTCTTTTTTTTTTGTCTTTTTGATATTTATCTTTTCATTTTCATGAGTCTTTGTACTTGTTACAATATGTTGATATTCTAAATTCCTGTTCGAGAATTCTAAGGTTTAACTGCCACTGTATTTTCGCAGGTCTGGATCGTCGCTTCATTTTGGTGCCTCTATAAGGTAAATTTAGGCTTTTTTAGATTGAATCTGTTTCCAATTCAGCAAGAAATTGCATGTTCTTTACCCTATGCCTTTTATTCTTATGTTAATTTCTCTTTGTATTAAAGGTGGTGATATTTCACTTTCTGCCTCATATCAAGCTTAAGCGAGCATCAAGATAAGTACTTTGTTGTTGGTTCTTTTTTTCCTCTTTGATTTCATGATATTCTACCAAAAGGTCATAAATTTCTTTAGTTAGGTTTTCTATTTGTTTCCAATATAAGATTATAAGATACTTTTTTCCTGTTCAATGTGATGATGTGGGTTTTTTTTTGCCTTTCATTTCTCGGATTTGGCTTGATTTTTTTGTTGGTTTTTGGTGCTTTTCTATTTTATATTTTATCAATTTTTTATGGTTTAGCTGTAGCATTTATTTTAGAGCTATGTAGTGGAAATCATAATTGTAAGTATGACATTGAAATCTCAATTTTTTTTTCCTCTTTTGTCTTGTGGCTGCAACATTCATTTCATAAGATATTTCAGTCAAAGTAATAATTGTCAATATGACTTTCAAATCTTTTCATATCTTCTTGCAGGATTTCTTTTTTTAAACTCTATTGTGTTGTTTTTACTAATATTAATTTCACTTAGTGATAAATTTTGTTGGTTTGGTGGATTTTAAAGGGGTAGACGAATTTACTGCGCATAATCTTTCAAACGAATGCATGCTAATTGGATAGAATGGACTATATATAGCCATCAAGTACGCAAATTGTCATTATTCATAGTTCTCCATATCTAGGTTGATATCAGGTAGTATTTCTTTCATTGTCTATGTGTTATGTTTGAGAATATTAATGAATTAGAATATTTTCATAACTCACTAAGTCAGTATATGAAATGGGTTGTTTAGTTACTCAGTAATTGATGTCAGGCCTCTTTTAGAGTTTATTTTGGACACTCAAATATTGTTCTTTTCACTTGGGCAGTTAAAATTGAATAAATTAATGTGTTATTGAGCAGTGTAATTATTTTTATTTTTGTCATTTTGTCTTTTATTCTCAAAACTTCGCTTATATATTTCATATTTCTGCTTTTTCCGATATCTCAAATATTTCTCTGTTTCCTTCTGCTAGAATATAAAGAAAAATAAATGTTTCCTACATGAAAAAAAATAAAAGGTGGATATTAAAGGTTCATGCACAATATTCTTATATATTCTATGCATATGTTAGGTTTCCTGTTCCATTTTTCCATCCTTTTTTGGTACTAAATTCATGACATAATCTAATCATTTATGTGCTTCGCTTATAATGAAGGATTAAATTTATTGACTGTTTTGTAGGTTAAAGTCGCTTTTTAAGTTATGGACTGGTGTTGAAGGGACTTTGGATTCTAGAAGACATAATTACAGAAAAATCCACTTTTGTTGGATGTTATCAAGTTTGTGTATACTGTTCCTCGCAACCACTTTACTTAATGTATTTATTAAACTGGTTATCTTCTATTATATGTGTTTGTCACTCTTTTTTCTCATTATTCTATCAAATTTGTTCTTATTTACTAATTTAACTCGAAATATTTAAAGAACTCCATGGTGCGATATAAATTAAATATTTTTAGTACATATTACATAAATAGCAACAATTTCACTAATTTAACTCATGAAGGATTGTCGTTGTCGACTAAAGTTCGTACTTGCTTAATGGTGAATTCACTTATACCTGTCATAGTTGAACCGTGGGCTGGCCGTGCTTTGCACGGCAAGAGTATGCTAGTCTTATCTTCCTCTTCTATCTTTCTTATTTCTCTTATCTATAAAAAGGAACCCCTACCCTCATTTTTTGACACGTGTCCCTCCTCTTGCTATGAAGCCACGTCGCCCTCATCAAAACGATGCCGTTTTGGCCTTAGTTTTGCCAAATCTCGGAGCAAAGATCTTTCCCTTTCAATTTTTCACCAGAAGCTTCTCAGTTCTTGTTTTCCAAAACCCTAATCTAACATCCAAGATTGTGAACCACAAGCCTTCGACGCCGACCCACCCTACAATCGTGACTCTTCTCACATCTTGTTCGAACGACGAGGATGACGATTAAACTTCGACGAACCATGGCCGAGATTTATCAACAAGTAAGATATAATATATCTTCATCTTTCTCTTTATTTTTTTCGCTCTGTATTTATTGGTTTTGCTTTTTTCAGATTTTGCGTTCAATAATGTTTTATTTGGGTGAAAAGTTATCATCTTTGTCATTTCTTTTTGCTTTAAGATTTTTATCGTGTATCTTTTAGCAACAACTGTTTCATTGTCAATATAATCACAATCAAATTCACGAGTTGTTGCAATTTGGTTTCCTCACTTTTATCATCAATCTTTCTTCCTCAATTGGTGTTGCCAATTATAATTGTTTACCATACTCATGGTGGCATGTGTTTTTCTCTAATTCCTTGTTATTTTGGAAATATGATAATCTTATTTGTTTCTAATCCAGGTTGTTCAACTATTTTTATTTTTTTTTATTATGATTTTATAGCATCATTGAGAATTACAAGATTCTTATACAGTAAAAAACAGTCCACCATCTCCCACCTCCTTATTAAAGACAAAGGCTAAGTTTCGAATATCATTAAGCAAAAATGTAACGGGAGTCTAATCGTACCGGCCGATAGGCTCAAACAATGAGTCACCGACGACAACAGTTGTATGGACCAAAAATGAGCAAGTGAGAAAGACGCTGGATGAAACCAAGAAAGAAGCCGAGCTCCACAAGAACACGGCCAACCGCCTCCGGCTCGAGGCTGAGGAGCGATAAAGAGATGGGCTTCGTTAGCTACATCAACCTGGCCGAGGACGAACCGGCTGCAGCCCAGTGTGAGAATGTGAGCTAGCCGAGTCCCTCAAAAAACGTAAAAGCTGTGAGACATCCTCAAGCGGGCGGTCAACGCCACCAATGCTGCTGCAGGCATCGCCTGTGAAGAAAACTCCCTCCTAAAAGACTATGTCACAGAGAAAGGTGAGTGCCTTCATTTCCTCGCTCGGGAGAACAAGCAGCTGTTGCTTTACCCTGAATTTCTATTCTTCTTTTTACTGATGGTTGGCTCTTTGTACTTTTTAATTGCTTGCTCTCTTATCACACAATGAATTGGCAATTTTTCTTTTCTTTTCTTTTTTTTTTTATGAGTTTGGGTATTCTCTGACTTTATATTATTTGGGGATAGATCCAACATCGGCTTTGAGATTTTAGCTCAGATTGGAAAGCATGGAGCCTCCATTGCCATAATGTGCCATCGCAAGGCTGTCATAGATGACGCCGTTTCAGCCCTCAAATTCCTCCACATCCCAGTATCACTCTTTCTTCCATTTTCCTGTTAGATAAATAAATTAACTCCTTTGTTAAGTAGCTTAATTAAATTGTTGGTATACCAATCTTGTGTAGTTTAGATTTGGAGTTTTCGGGTTTAGTAAAGAATAAGTCTGCTTCTTTCTTTGTTGTTAATTTAGTTCAACAAAGAGTCTGGAAACCAAGTCGATGAATGCAAGTTGAAAGTTGTGTATGTAGCCTGTCCGGGAAGTGTCGAAAGAGGGTTCACCTCCAAGGGCCTCTGTATCGGACAATGGAAACATGAAGTGAACCTCTGATTTCAATGCTGTGAGTTTATGGACGTTTACGCGCTAACTTTTCATTTGAAAATTTGATATTGATTGGTTTTCTTCTATGGCTACATGTTTCGAAAAGACTTGTTGAGACTCGGGCTGGCGTTCTGAATATGAAAATGAGAATATTTCGATTGGGTTATTCAAGTGTTCAAGAATTTGTTCATTCTTTTACCAACTAATTTTACATGCAAGAGCTTGGGGCTACCTATCAGTTGTAAAGGTACAACTTGGCTTCTGTGAATAGACATCCAAGTTATCTCATATGTATATATCTTATAGTCTAAGTATTTAAGAAAAAGCAGTGCAAACACTGTTCGTTTATTTTTTTTTATTTACATTTATTAATATTTGGTATTTTTCATTTGATGAAATAACTTGCAAAACATTTCAAAAAATCTGTGGCCAAATAAATTGAAACTAATGAAAAAGGAATTTGTAAAACAATTAGCATGGGCCGGTCGTGCTGTGCACGGCCGATAGCCTCCTAGTCTTATAAGAAAACCATATAACCCCTTTGTTAGCCGCCACGTGGCACTCCTCTAAAGGCTCCATTTTGTTCAAAACGGCACCGTTTGAGAGATTTAATTGAAATTGGTTTTTGTACAATAATTTTGTATCAAAACGACGCCGGTTTGAAAGGCTGAAAACGGGCCTCTTTTTACACAGTGAATCTGCACACGCCACTCCACCCGCACACGCAATCATCACATCACATTTAATTGCAGATAGAGAGAAAACATCCTCTCCTTTCACATCTGCGTTGACTACATCGGCTCCATCGGCTCCAAGAAGCTCCACCAGATCACCAGAGGCTCCACCACCACCTTCTACATCTTCCAGGCCACCGGTGAGGCCGCCGGAACTCCTGGCTTCGTCAACATCACCGTCATCAAGGCTAGAAAGGTTGGCTTCTCCCACGTTGATGACGCCGTCATCGACGGCGACGCCACCACCCAATGTCGACCTATGTCATATCCATCAAGGAGCTGCCATACAACATCTTTGTCATCCAAATTAGACACGTCCTCACCTCGCTGGAGGTGGAGGCTCCAGTCTCCTCGCCGTCAGATCTGAACCTGACATCTCTAATGGCGAGGCAGGGGTGCAAGGCGTTCTCATATCTGATAACGCCTCTTCCAATGCGCGCCCCGTTCGTTCCTCTCTGGTTGAGTTCCCCCATCTCTCTTCTCTTCTGAAAATATCTCAATTTTAATTCCACCTCTCACAGAACGCACATACTGCCTCTTGCCAGGTTTAATTCCCCACCCCCACCTTCCTCCTCAGCTTTTGCTGTCGAAATTTCGATTGTCCGATTCGAAAATGTTCAGCCCGCTGAAGGACGATAGGTACGCCGGCTGCCGGAGGACCGAAGAAGGCTTTATCAAATGACACCACAAGCATGAAGTTGGCGAGGACCAGTGCAGTTCCTCTCTGGTAAGCACATCAAGGCTCTTTTGCCTCTCGTCAGTTCTGATATAGAGTATAAATTTATGTTCTACGCTTTGATTATTATTTAGATATACGACTAATTTGATGAGCTTGAGAGATTGTTTGAAATTTATTTTTGATAGGATTTAGGTGTCTTTGATTTGTTTAGGTCATCAGTAAGGATAATCGATCAGCCGTAGAGTACAAGCAGTCTGTGAGTAGGTGATAGTACAAAGCAATTTACAGATTGGGACTATTTGAGAGGTCAGAGGTGAATGTGAAATCGGGACTTCTGGCAACGACCAGAGTGAAGAGCTGACATCACTCCTTCCCAGCTATATCCTCTAGCTTAGTTAATGGTGGTAATCTTAAATTTCTATTAGCTTCATTCAAGCTTTCATTTTGTTTGTTATTATTTGTCCGTCTTTGAAAATGAGCTTTCCTTCCTCCTTAGATTGCTGCCTACATTGTTAAAGAAACGATTGCATATATGGGGGTCCCAGGTTGCTGATGAGGGTAAGATTCTAATCAATTTATTTTGTTTAAAGCAGAGAGACATGGTTTTTTGCTTTTAGCAGATGACACGTGAATTAGGTTTATGTCAATATCACGATAACAATGAAAAATAAAATATCCTGACTTGGAGGAGCAACCTGTTAAGATGCGTATATGTGTACATAATGTAATATCTTTTACATGTGTGTTTTTTAAAAGAAAACCACTTCACTCATTTTACCTTGTTATGTAATGGAGGTGCACCCAAGAAACGCTGCTTACTGTGAGATCTAGATTCGGATCAAGAAATTCATTATCAGTAGGTTAATAGAATTCCTAGGGAAATATGAGGCAAATGGTTAGATTTTTGGGTTTAAATTTAGGTTCTCCAGAACTATTTTAAGGGAATTGAATTCATGATGGCTCTGGATGTGTTGGAACTTTCTGAAAGAAAAAACGACATGGTTTATGTAGTTTTTATGTCCAATTTTTTATACTCCACGCATTCATTAGTTGCCATTAAGGAGATTAATGATATGAAAACAACTTTCTACACAGTTGGACAGTGGACTCCAAGAGAATCACCTTCTCGGGATACTTTGATTTCTGAAGGTAAAAGATATTCATTTTTCTCTCTGTCTTGAATTTTTTAGCATATAATATTTGTTAACCATTCAATTAGCAGGTACACATGCATAATGATTAGACATTCAATTTAACTTACTCTAATGTTGATATTGTATCCAACCTTTACATTGGGAAATCGAGCTTTGTCACATCATACGCCTTCTCAATGTGAACCAAACAATTTTAATTTTCTGATTTATTAACAAAAGTCTGGATATCAACTGCACAAAGGATAGTAACCAAGCAAATCTATAATCTTATTTGCAGTTTTATATATTCAAGTTTCGTAATATATTCAGTAATTAATATATATGAAGAAGTGTTCTTATTTTGTGTGAATTTCTTATATTAGGTTTATGTTTTGGAAAGATAAGAGATTTTGATAAAATGGAAGTGGTGAAGAAACTGTTTCAACATTGAGTTTTATGCTACTCAGGAGATAGTACTTGGCTCTTTTTATTCACTATATGAACCATTATGTGGCCTGCAATAAATATCTATTTTCTTTCCTTTATTTATTTTTAGTGAAAGTTCTCCATTGATCTGATTTGGTGATTTATAATTTCTCAACTTCGGCTAAGGTAACATTTTAAATACTGAGTTTAACATATGTGGGTTATGATCAGCTCAAAATATTTAATTAGTTTTACTTATACGCATTTTCTATTTTTTCTACATTTACATTTACTCTATCTTACTGTTTATTCAAAAAAAAGTTTTTTTCCTTGGTGTGAAATTTTCTTTCGCAGATTGATCCTGTATAGAACGACGTTGCATTTGAAACTACTCGAAACATAACGGAAAACTTGTTCTGTTGACAAGCTAATGTTCTGGAGGTATTTATAGACATATTTCTCCCTGTTTATAGATTATTAATAGATTAACTAAGTTGCTATCTTCGATATAATATTTTATTAATTGCATGTCATATTTACTTTGTTTCCTAATATTAAATAAATGTGTGGTAAGAAAGGATGAGTACGCCTGTATATATTAAATTTAATTTATATTTTATGGCTTATTTAATGAATTATATACTTTGTCCTAGACCGGTAACACTGGTGAGTAATGGATCCAAATGCGCGCACACACACACACACACTCATTAACTTATTTTAAAAGTGCTTATCTTTACTAAAAGTAGGGTTTACAAAGAGGCCCACTCATCTTTCAGAATTATAATCAAACCTTTACTATGATATAGACACTATGAAGCTTATTTTCTCTCAACAAATATGCTTAATTTGACTTTACTGGTGAGCAATTTGTAGAATGGAAAACTTGAGGGAGTGTTTATAATACGCGTATTAGTTGCCTTTATTCCTTGTATTTAGTCTATAAATTTTGTATCAACTATTATACTTATTTTTATAAGTACGTATTCCATTTGGTTGAAACTCTTATTTCTTTTTGGCACTCTCATTTCTTTCAGCTCAGTTATCGGCAACTGATGGGCACTGCGATATGAATGTCATGGCAACTTATTTGCTCGGCGTGTTGGCCTACGACGCCCCTTCCGTCAATGATGATAGGGTGTAGCTTCTTTTGTCACAAGTGAAGGAAAAAGACATAACAGAGCTAATTACCGCTGGACGTGAGAAGCTGGTATCTGTATCTACCGGCAGTGCACCAGGTGTGGCCGTGGCCGAGACGAAGAAAGAAGAGAAAGTTGAGGAGAAAGAAGAATCCGACGATGATATGGGCTTCATCCTCTTGGACTAGATGGTTGTGGTTTCTACATACAATATCTTTGTGCTATTTTTTTTATTTTTTTTTCCATTAGGTGCCTGTTTTATGCTTCAAAAACCCGACTTTTGACCTTATTTTTATTACCTTTTGGTGTGCAAATTATGGAAACTAAAGCGCGGACAACTCAATGTATTTGAATTTTTTTAATGTTGCTTGAAAGCTTATTATTTGGAGGGGGAAAAAACCTTATTTCTTTTCATATTTGGTATACTGGAAATGACATTTCTATTGATTTTTTCATAAGGCCCACAACTTTACAGGATGGATCATGAGACAATGACAAAGAAGGCTTGGCAGGACAAAGATTATGATGTTGCAACGTTGGCAAAGAACTCAAGTCTGAATTTCTAATATGGAATTTGCAGTAATACTACATTGAGGATGAGATTGAGGATTTTAATTTGTCTTTTGTGATCTCTTTATTAAGCTCTATTATCTCATATTTTGTTGCATTATAAGGAGATTAGGTTAATATAAGGTGGAAAGGAATGAGGGTACAATTTTCCTATAGTAGTTCATGTTAATTTGCTCTTGCATTTTAATCAACTTTTTTTTTTCTTCAGGCACAAGGTTACCTAGAGATTCTTAATGAGGTATAAGCATTAATTAATCTCTCACTCTCTCTTTCCCTCCCACCTTACTCCCCCGCTTAAACTCTCCCCATGTGCATCGACAGTTTCCCCAAGGTATGCATTAAGGTTCGGTTACTATTTTTCATTTAAATACAAATAATTACAACTTATATAGTTCTCACGTATAAGTCCTACCCTATTTTTTTGACACGTTTCCCTCCTCTTCTTATTAAACCACGTCGCCATCTGAAAAAACGATGTCGTTTGGTCACTTTATTTCTCCAACCCTGTGGCCTGTGCGTTCATTACTCACACAGATTTTACGCCCAATTTTTTTTGCCTTCAAATCTCATTCTTATTTCCTATGCAAATCTCTTCATTTTTTTTTATAATTTTCCTTTCCCACTGATGTTTGTAGCCTCCAAACCCCAGTATGTCGTCCTTATTTCCTATGCGAATCTATTCGTTTTTTTATTTTTTTTCCAGTCTGGGTCTCATTGTTTTGTTGAAGTGTGGTTTGAGAGCGGATGCGTGAACGGCGGTGCAATTTTCCTCAGCTATGGACCGATGTATCAAAATTAGATGGCATGGAGTCTATGGACACGGAGGAGTCTGTTACGGTATCGATGCTATTTCTTAGGTAAGCTTNACTTAGGTAAGCTTTCTTTTTTAATTTTAGTACTTTTGCAATTTAGGTTAAATTATTAGGGTTCCTAATGACCTTATTCGACTGTTTGCATAGGGCTCGCTGGATGACTACGGGCCGCACACGAGGAAGGATGAATTGAGAAGAACTTGGGTGTACAAGGGCCTGCTCATCCAGCAGAAGGTAGAGGCTGTTGTGGCTGCAATTCATTGTTGTGAGTTTTCAATTTTGGATAATCGATTCTTGGACATTTTTAAATCTGAGTTTAATGCATCTTTTGTCTGGCTTTTACATTTTTTCGCCTGTTGCATAAAAATAACATTACATTGAAGTTTGTAGGTATAAAAGGTCTGGAAGATGATACTTTTGTCTTAATTTTTGTTATATAATTATACTACTCAGTGGTTATATTATATATCTGTAATACTTATTTAGTACTTATGGTCAAGCCTAAAACATTGCACTTTACTACTTGAAAAAAAAAAATATTGAAGCAAAATGATTTTGGCGCCTTGGTTTCAAAGTGTAATTGGATAGATATTGGAGTAATTTGGTGGGATAAAGAAGGCATTCAGACTAAACCTTTTGTCAACCAAAAATGAATATGTTAGCTAACACATAAAATTTTGGTTCATGTTGTACATTCAATTTAGATCAAATTATTTAAATTCTTACAGCCATACAGTTTGTGAGTTTATTCAAATTGAGAGAAAACACTGATTATGGTACAGGGTTGGGATGGCTAACCTCTCTATCATTTTCTCTTTTCCCCCTATTTTGTGCTATAAAAATAACTCAATATTTCACAAAACTTGTGAAAACACTGCAAATGCTATCTGTGGAATGGCGAAATAATATCTTTGACCTAATAACTATGCCGCTTAAACATTTGCACCCATCACTAAGAGCATTATTCTTTTTATTGCAGATGAAAGGTTTGGATGTGGATGCACTCTTTATTTCCCACATTCAGGTTAACCAGGCCCACAAGCAGAGGCGCCACACATATCGTGCTCATGGACGAATCAATCGCATGTCAAATCTTTTCTTTTAAACTAAAGTGTAATTTGAAGTTTGAATTATTCTGCAGTTCAATTGGTATATCTGCTCTAGCTAATGTCTTGTTCTGTGTGTTGTGAATTGAGATGCTAAGTTTGGAACATATTTACTCTTTCAATGAAAATTTTGAGCTGCTAACATGAGGAAATTCCTTTCAGCTTACATGTCATCCTCCTGCCACATCGAGTTGATTCTATCTGAGAAAGAAGAGCCTGTCAAGAAAGAGGTAACTATCTTTGTTTTTACAATTTTGGTTTCAGTTTGTCAAATAATTTTTGTATTAGCTGATACTATAGTTTTCCCGGTTCATGAATGACTTCTTTTTCCTGTTTCATTTTTCAACACGATTCACAATTGGCAGCAAGCAAACCTAGGAAGGCTTGAGCTTGAAATGGTTGGTATGTTTTGTTCTGAATCAAGTTTCTATTATCAGCATAGTGAGTTTAAATTTTGAGGATTATTGAATGAATTAATCTAATGGATTTTTTTTTTTCTTTCTGCTGTAGGATGTTAATGCTTATTATTGAACTTATAAATGAATGCATTACTGCATTGGTACATGTCTTTTTGCCAATTACGCTATAAGTTTACCAGATAAATAAGTTTACTGATTTATCGGAAGTTCATTTTAAAACGATCACTAGACACAAAATGTTGTGGGAAATTTATTTTTACAAATAAAATTCTATTTTATAATTGGTCGCAAAGAACCACGTAATATTTGACGAAAAGCATTATTAGTTAAGTTTATTTTCTCAAACAAATATAATATATACTCTCTTAAATCGTGTGAAAACTGAAAAATGAAACAAACTTGTATGTAATGATGTGATTAGGAAGAAATGTGATTCAGTAACAGTTGAAGCTTGAGTTGTTTGTACAAAAGATTGAAATTAGTGTCTAGACATTCGATTGGTTTGATTTTCAGGTGCTCTCAATTAGAAGAGTTCTTGATGATAAAAGAAAACAAACTTTTCTTTAATTTCTGGTAAGTAGAGTTCCTCTTCCTTGCCAGACACGTGTGACATTAACATTTAAGTCGACATGTACCCTTCCTCATGCTCAGTGACGAAATAGAATTCATGGGAACAAAAATGCTACAGGGTAAACTATATATTAATGCAACTCTCATAATGCAAATGTATAAAATCACTAATGGATAATGTAAAATCAAATAATATTCATTTGCTATTAACTCACCACCATAGCATTTTGGTTTATATTGTCATATTGTGGTATCATTCCATAGTAGTTTTAGTGCCAACATCTCGAATTCACTTAATTCAAATCAAAATTACTATTACAATTCTAATGTTTTCAAAAACTTCTGAGGCCCAGTGCCGCCTAACAACCATGTAGTTCCGTTGGTGCGCTCGTGCTTCATCCATTTTTCACAATTCATCTATATTTTCTGCAGGTTGCAGTGGTAGAGGACCCCGACAAAAACGTGCTTACTGAAACATGGAAATCGTGGCTGCAAGAGCACATAGCCTCAACTGGCAAAGTCCCACCTGGAAACCAACCAAGAAACTCGACATGGGTCATAAACGCCCCGCCCAAGAAGGCGGACCTGCGGCTAACCTCTGGTTGACCTCCGACTGTGACGTGCAGCTAACGGTGAAACAAAGTGGTGCCCTTCATTAAGGGTTTGAGGGGGGCCCCACAATGCGGGTTTACGCAGAGTGATGGCCATCCTCGAGAGCCAAAAGATGGTCGTGTTGGACGACTAGCTTAACCACATGCAAAGGAGACTGAACAAGTATAGCAATTGACCTACGTTCCTTCGGGGGTTTTCGTGACAGATCTTGACACAAATAGATGTGGTATATTTAGTGGTACATTTTATTTATGGTTTCAATAATGTATTATTATTTTTTTCTTTATTTCCCATTGTTTTCCAATTACAAAAAATAATCTTTCGACTTGAAAGAAAAATTCTAACGTGGGCCGGCCGTGCTGTGCACGGCGATAGCCCACTAGTATATATATAATTTTTTTCCATATATATGTATATGTATATGTATATGTATATATATATATATTATATATATGTATACATATATATATATATATAGCCCACTAGTATATATATAATTTTTTTCCATATATATGTATATGTATATATATGTATATATATTGGTTGTTTTTGCTTTTGAGCATGTTTGAAAGAAACTATATTGGCACAATCATATTACAAAATTATAAGTTTATATATATCTATCAAGAAATTAAATTGGTCATGATCAAGTCCTAATGAGTATAGAAATCATACACGGTCAAAAGCAAGTTTTATTATTTTAAAATATAATTTAGAGTATTTGTGTTTTAATTATAAATTTAGATTAAATTCCTTTTATATATATTGATATAGTTTGTGTGATTACAACTTTATCATTAAAAATATGTCGAAGTAAGAGGTTTTTAGGCAATTCATTTTTTTACAAATCGCTCGTCCTTTTATAATTGTAAAATAAAATAAATAAAAAAATAAAATAAAAAATAAGTAAATAAATAGTATAGATATATATAGATATGTATAGATAGATATAGACAGATAGATAATACCTTCAAAAGCATTTGATTAACCTTAAAGTTTGTGAGAAAAGTTAATTCTACCAAATAAAACATATCTAGATATATGAAACATAAGAAATGCTCTCCTACCCACGGTGGGCACATGTTAATATGTCAACCGTGGATGTGGCATGCACACATTGGTGATGCTAATATATTAAAAAAATACATCACCAATGTGTGCATGCCACATAAGCGGTGACCATATTAACATATGCCACCGTGGGTAGAGGAGCATTTCCCTATCAAACATATCAAATAAGTGTGACAGGCAAACAAATACTTTAATACTATTTAAGAAAAAGCAGTTGAGGTGTGTAATTCCTTGCTTCTACCAAACCTTTGTCGAAAATTCTTTGCATTGATCCACAAGTAAAGAACACAATTCTTTCTTGTGTTCACCAATAGTCTCCTCAAGTCTCCCTTTCTACTAATTCCAAGTCATGCAAAACCACATATATATATATATATATATTATCCTACAACAAACAATCTTACAAACTCTAATTAATTCTTCCTAGCTACTTAATTTCCTTGTCTCCTCATCCCCAAACCAATACAATGGCTCCAGAACCAACCTCACACGACAGTACTGAGAACGAACGAAAGAGCCTCGAGCGGGAGTTGAAAGAAGTAATCTCGGCCCTAACTACCCGACTAAGCACTATCCAACGGGCCCACAAGCCGAGTTCGAGCCAAGAGGAGGAGCAAGGAGTGGGGATGATCACGCTGGCTGGGAACAACGTTGGTGCCACCATGCGGGGTGACGTGGACGAAGTGGAACAGCTGGAGGACCTCGCCACATATGTCAACAGCAATTTCCAGGCCATAAACAACTCTATCATGATGGGTGGTAGCTATAAAACCAATGACCCGGGAGTGCATTTGGACATCTCGGATGTATACGAGCACAATGATGATGATGATCAAGTCCCCAATAAACGTGGGAAGAAAGGCACAAGTAAGAATTTCACGAGACGGAGATCAAAAGGTGAACGTCATAATCATCAACATGGGGAGCGTTCGGACGAGACTGGCGACACTAACGAGAGTTGACTTGACACTGTGTATAATTAAAGGCAGGCTTGTCTATTTTTAAGTGTTTGTGATATGGTGTGAACTTTTTATATGTACTAGTTGATATGATCTATCTCTTGCAAGGAAGGCTGGTTTGCCTTTGAGTGCCTTGCTAATTTATCAATTTCTGCTTCTGAAAATTTTACAAATCAATGTTATATATTTGAATGTTTAAAGCAATAAACGAGATGTTTTTTTTTTCTTATTATTTTCAGTCACCCTTTTAGTATTTTTCATTTGAATTACCTTTGATTTCACTAAAAGAATCATTTTCAGCTATTATATGTGGAAAAACTATTTCATTTTTTCTAGCTAAAAGTTACGGACGATTTATCCTGGTTATTTGATTTTATCTGTTGCTACTCCTCAAAGTCTACAAAACGTTGGTTATAGAATGATGGAAGATGCTCAGACCAAACAAGTTTAACGAAATAGACTTTTATGGTCCATTATCTGTGCACGTACACCTATCATCCCAACATCGTTTCTCCATTTTACATACATTTTTGCAAGAAAATACTGAATTCTTTTTGTCAAAAGATAGGATTCTACGTACTTGCATATCTTTTCCATATTATGACACATGAAAACTACATGATATCATTTGGCAAAATCATGTGTCATTAGATTCAAACCGCACTCAATCCAATACGCGTATATACATGTTAAAATCCAGAATCCAGGTAGAATGAAATTTAGGTGGAATTGCGCTGGCAATAGTTATAATTGTAGTTTGTGTGAAATGTGAATATTAAGAAGATGGCTTAAGGAGAATGAAAAAAACGAAAAACAAAATCAAAGTCGAGACACGTAATAGTTCGAAATTGCCCCATAAAATACTCACGGTTAATGGTAAACTCATCCAAGATACAACGACTTTCGACTTGTAATAATAGTTTTTCAAATATACAAGCTTTCGGCGAACAATACTATTGTGACAAACTCTCAAGACTCAACAAAAAAGCCAAAGAACACAATATGCTTAATGAACTTTAAAAATGTAATGCAAGAGCTCTTAAATTTTCAAGTTTTGAATCATTTCATGTATGTGAGTATTATATATGTAGGAAAACACATCCAAAGGGTTTAAATGTCAAAAGACACCTTTTGGACGTACCCAAACGAGAACGGACGCATTTAGAGGCCAAAAGACTCTTTGATCACCAAGGGCCGCGACCTTTCGCTGGCCGCTACCAGCTGCGCGGCCGTGTGCCGCAACCTCGTACGAGCTCATCCGAACTCGGAATCGAGTTTCGTTTTTTTCCTAGTTATCACATATATATACATTCAATATTTTTGTATATATCAATCAATAATATTTTAAATTTTTCATAATATTTAAATATATTACAATAAATATCGGATTAGTCTATTCATATCAGTTAATATTACAATAAACATTACATAAAATGAATACATATGAATTATATATGGGTTGCATTATTTTATGTCATGTGGTCGATTGTTCATTTCGAAATTTCTATATAGGTTTATGTATTATATTCCAATGCAAGGAATAATAATTCTTTCTAATAACATGCTCCAAATTATGTATTTCATACTAAATGCGTTAGCATTTGCAAGATATACACAAATTCGTATAATATATTTACGTGAAATTGGTAAAAAAATAATAATTAATGGATGGATCGGTACAAAATATGATAAAAGAGGTATAATCAAAATCAATTGATATGCGATACATTACATATAGACAATGATGATAGTAACAATATAAAACTGGTATACAAGACATATATACAATATCTGCTATGTAAATATTCTCTCATAAAGTTCAACGTGAGATATTAGATTGTACGGAAATGCTCACATGCCCACGGTAGGCACATGTTAATATGCCCACCGCTTATGTGGCATGCACACATTGGTGATGTTAATATGTTAAAAAAAATACATCACCAATGAGTGCATGCCACATAAGTCGGTGGACATATTAACATGTGCCCACTGTGGCATGTGAGCATTTCCCATAGACTGTAATACTAATTATTTATTTACACATTCAATACTCACACACATAATATTTTAGATACTTTTTAGATTTTTTTTTTGCCCATTCTAAACATTAAAATTTATATCTTTAGGCGCTTTGAGACATTTTGTCTTTACAAAATAGTTTAGTGGAAGTTTAGGTGACTTAACATTTTCTAATAATAATGTAGAATATTTTAGATATCTTTACATATGTTATTTTGAGTATTTTTAATACTTTAAACATACATTTTGTGTTCTTTTATACATGATAATTTTATATTGTACAACAAACTGACATATGTAAATGTATCACATTTTAATCCCAAATATTTAATTATTATTGTTATTTAATGTTATTTACCTGCATCTTTAATTTATAATTATTATTTAATATTATTTCATGTGTACAGCATGGGCTACGCAATAGTATATGTCATTACAAATTTTTTATTCACAAATTCGATTTGGTTATAACGTGATTCCATAAAGTAATTATTTTGGTAAAGTTTTATCATAAAACTTATATTGTTTAACTAATTAAAATGAATTTATTTTTGTATAAAATACCCAAATCAAAAAATTTAAGTAGTTGAGTAAAAACAATCAGTCATAAGATTTTGTATGCCAAAAAAATCGACACTCTTTATCATGCTAAAAAAATGAACAGTGCATTTCAAATAAAAATTATTTGAAATATCGTAACAAAAAATTTGACCAGAGCTTTTTCTATAAAAAAAATATATAGATACACGCACATTATATTAAAATATCATGTCATATATTGATTAATTTTTTAACAAAGTTCCTACAAAAGAAAAGTTATAAAATAACCTAATAAATTTGCTCACTTTATACCATATATTTATTAATTTGTTTCCCAAAGACACAATCGTCAATACCAAAAATAAATTCGTCCACTATATACCATATATTAGTTAATTCACATGATTTGAGTAATTAAGGTATTTTAAAATATGACTTAATTACTTCCTTAACTAATGAGCCACAATTACCATATGTGATCATTTGAAATATACCATAAATTGTTAAATTAATTTCTCGAAATATTAAATAAATTTTTTATAGGTAAACGTGTAATTTTTATCCAAGAAATAAATATCTCTAGCGTGATTCCAAGAAATCTATCATCCCAATTATTCGAGAAAAATGACTTAGAAAACCATCAAATCAACTCAAATTTTCCCAAAAATATGCTCTCTTTAAAAA
This sequence comes from Striga asiatica, assembly GCA_008636005.1. Taxonomy (NCBI): domain Eukaryota; kingdom Viridiplantae; phylum Streptophyta; class Magnoliopsida; order Lamiales; family Orobanchaceae; genus Striga; species Striga asiatica. The sequence goes on along the minus strand of BKCP01010626.1, from coordinate 1,217,343 downwards.
TAAAAACATTACTATATATTTTCCAAATTTACTTCTTATCTATATATATATATATATATATATATAAAAGGTTTAATTATTTTTTAAATGATAACTATATTCCTGCTCTCCCTACCTCCTGACCTCCTCTCATCCGGTCTATACTTCTCATCATGCTTCTTTCCCCTCGCTCGATCGTGTGCCAAGAACTCCGCCTCCGTCTCCTCCATGTTCATATACTTGGCACACCTCTCCAACAGTTCATCATATGACCTTGCAGGCTTCTTAGCTAAAGAGTTCCTGCAATGTCCCGCCTTCAAACCTCGTGTGAGCCCCCCCGCTTTGATCTCTTCCGTTGCAGTGGGAACCTCCACACAAGCTCGCGTGTACCTAGCAACATAATCCCGCAGCGACTCATTCTCACGTTGCTGCATATTGATCAATGAGAGGTAGGTCTTCTCCTGCTTCCTTGCACTAGAGAACTGATTGATAAACAGCGAGTTAAATTGCCCCAAAGCTATAGACGGATCCCAGTGGGAGCTGGTGGAACCAATCCTGAGCAGAGCCCTTCAAAGTCGTCAGAAAGGCCCTGCAACATACTCCGTCACTGTAACGATGCAACACCGCCACATTCTCAAAGCTCCTCAAGTGTCTAGCTGGGTCTGATGAGCCATCGTAGTATATGTTAGGCTCCTTGAAATTCTGAGGCAACTCCGCACCCAAAACCTCCTCAGTAAATTGATTACCCTGCAACCTAGGCAGCCGTCTCCCGTCCAACCTAGCTTGCATCTCCTTAATCTGGTTCGCCATCTGCTCCAACACCGCGTCTCTGGGTGGCCCATTAACCATCGGAGACATCACTAACCTCTCCTCTTGCTCTTCCCTCCGCTGGCTACCGCCACCCATCGCCCTAGGAACCACCGGAACGTGCTGCTCCACCACCGGGTTGATTATCGGCCCACCTTGCTCTAAACGACCTCCGCCCTGCTCCGGCTGCACCACCACCACAACTGGCCTCACCACCTCCGCCTGTGCTCACGCAACCAGAGCTCTACTAACCGCCTCCGCTATAAGACGGTCCAACTCCGTCTTGGTCACCCTCATCTCAGGCTCCCCTTCTCCCTGCACGACGCCTGGCCCCGGTGTATGCACAATCACCTCCTGGCTTCTTCTCTGCTCCGCCACCGGGATCTGGCTCACCACTTGCAGATTCACCTGAGGGGTAGCCGTTGGACCCTCACCTCCAGTCCACCCCACCGGTGGTCCTCCTCCGTAGGGCGTTTGCATGACCCAAGCCTCCTCTAGGTTCTCGTCCAAATTCCTCCTCAACGGTTGCTCTTCTCCGATCGTCGTTTTCATCTTAACCTTACTGTCAATCAGTAGAGTAACTGAGTTTCACCACTAGACGGCGCCAATTGATGTGCTTCTGCACTTGAACCGGCCTTCCTCCAATCCTCGACCGCTCCAAGACCTGCAAAGACGCCGGGAGGTGCTCCCGGCGGTAAACCTCCGACGCTCAAGTCAGTAAGAGATCAAAGATAGAAGGAAGTTGTGTATAGAATTTAGGGTTTTGTAGATTGATTCTCCTTACTTCCTTCATTTATTTACCTATTTATACATAGTTGTTTAGCTTGCTCTCTACGCTTTGCTCTTCACCCATCAGATCACTTATTCTCTTTTGATCCTGATGCTACACGTGTCCCTTATGAACTATTTCTCATAACTGCCCCATCTGCTCGGCCCCAAGCCCCATTCCATGTTACAGACGTCTGATCCTTTGGACCCACTAATCTGTTCGGCTGACCGAGCCATTAATATACATATAACGCCGAGCTGTTAAGAAGCCGAGCTACCGAAGCCGAGCTACTAAGAAACCGAGCTGCTGCAGCCGAACTGTTATAAGAAGCCGAGCTACTAAGAGGCCGAGCTGCTGCAGCCGAACTGTTAAGAAGCCGAGCTACTAAGAGGCCGAGCTACTGGAGCCGAGCTATTAAGGCTGCTGGACTTCAGATCTACCTCCAGCTACTTAAACAAGGCAAATCCTCTCCGGTTCACCGAGCTCATTGCTATGTGCCATATCATCTAGAGCTAATCTCTTAACCCCAACCTTACAAAAACGAGCAGCTCTATGCCGGTCCACCGGCTCATTACTGGTGCTACATCAAAGTTGATTTAATTTGTAAATATATTAAGTTTCACTTTTTACAAATGATTGAGTTGTGGTTTGTTTTCATTATTAGTTTTTAAATTATATTATTTTTACGTTTATGACTCGGTTGTGAATGATTTATTTATACTTTTATTTACAAGATCTTAATTTTATGAAATTCAATAATAAAAAATATCGTAAACAGAGCCTATTCATGTGTGCAAAAAGTTTCAACTGATGCGAGGTTTAATACAATGGGCATGATAATGATACGTAAAGAAAAACAAATTCGCATGTGATGCGCAGTCTATTGTTCAGGCGGATCGTCTAATCAAACTTTTCAAAGAAAAGTAACTACTTATTGTTACAATATATGTGTGTGTGATTACATAGGAAACCTATGAACTGACTATAGTGATTTCAATTCTTACAATTTTAACTAAATCAGAAAAAAAAAATTACAAAAGACAAGCCGAGGCGATTGCCTTTTCCGTAAGACGAAAACGCCCCGTATAGTGCTAATGGATTCAAGTGCTTCGTTCCCAAAAATACAACGACTGACATCTCGTAGGCTGTAGTGCACCAGCTTTCGAGCTCCGATAACTTGAATGTAGTCGAGAATTAAGCACTTGAATGTTGTGAATATGCAGATTATAATGTGTCTTCTACTGCTCTATAACATGTCCTATCAATGTACCTGGAAAGTGTCACACGGGTTTGGTCAAAACCTATGTGACCGAAGTCTGTACAGTTGGTGCATAACTTTGTTGTTGTTGTGACCTCTCCAACTCTTTTTTATTATAATAAAGTGAGTCAATCTCATTTAAGAGTCCTATGTTGGATAATACTTTTGACCATTTGAATCCCACAAATAACGCTTTGCGTGTCCATTTATGGCTAGCTATAATTATTTATTTTTCATTCACCGAAAATCAGTTTTGAGAAAATAATTATACCACGAGTATCTACTCGGAACGTATAATTTTTCTACACAACTTACTTAAACTCAAATTAAATATTTAGCCATAAAAAAATAGTCAAAACCGGGTCAAACCCAATTTGATATAACTGATTTTCCAACATTTATACTGCGAAATATCATATTTTTGTTTTAGTTGTATTTTAAATATCGGTAATCGATTATGAGAGTATTTATTTCAAATATATAATTGTTTGGAAAGTACAATCGTCAGATCATGAGTTATGCCTAACAACAGCCGGTATAATAAATATGTAAAGAATAATGCTACATGTACATAATAAATGTAAATAGAGGTGTACATAACATTCACATAGAGTGGAGTCCACTTGATTTTTTATTTTTGGTAGGACCCACTTAATATGAGTGTTATGTACACTATTATGTACTTATAGCATGTAAATCGGTATAGTAAATATGTAAATTTTGTGTTGGTTGTTGGTACTAATATTTCATGTAAAAAAAAACATGAATTAACCAAAGGAAAATGAAGATGGTGGGGAACTGAATTATTATTTATTATCACTTTATTTCACATGCCAAGTGAAGAAAGTGCTGCATTTAGAAATGACGTGACTTGAGTTGAGTCGAGGCCTGTGCAGTTAAAATATTTGGAGGCCTTTATGCCCCACTATATATCTTTCCACTAAATTTACTCCAAATGTTTTTACCTTAACAAATCTTCACGAATAAAAGTCCCCTGGTCAACGTTCACAAATCTTCATGAATAAAAGTCCATTGGTCAACGTTTTGAAATTCATGTAAAATAACATGATTTACTGTATCAAGATAATAGTATATCCCATCAACTTTTAAGTAATTGACGTTTCGTTAAAAAAGAAAAAGAAAAAGCGGTGTTATACATTTTCTATTAAAAAGTTTATTGGTGCATAATTATAATTACAAATTATATATGCACATATAATGACTAACTTTATTTATAATCAAATGTTTGACAATTCTAATATTTCATTAAGATTATTGTTACTTAACTTCATACATTGTAAATAAATATACACATTTTCAAACTAAAATGACATACTTAAAAATAAAATATACACATTTTCATAACTCACGAGTATTGCATTTCTACTAATAAGGTAATCCATCAATTGATTAGTCCGCCTCAGTACATAATAATTTATGGAGATAGTCTAATTTATTAATATGATAATTAGGATCGTTTTTGGCTATTGAGCCATGCCACGATAATACAAAGGATGTACATTTTGATATAAACACACGATTTTTATGCTTCACACTATTATTTTTAAAATGATAAATTATCAAAACACCAAAATTTTTTGACAAATTGTATATCAATACAGTATATTAAAGTAGATTTTCCTTTCCCTCAATTTACACCAAATTTTATTCCTTATGGTTTCATTAGTACATATAAAAGAGAATATTTTGAGAACAAATGAAGGGGAATGTTAAGATTGACATTTTATTGATCGTTAATAAAGTTCGAACCATTCAAATTTGGTCAAATCCAAGACTAAAATGCGTTGTACGAAGTCCACCTTCTAAAATTGAATTAAAAAGTATTTGACATTAAGATACTGACAAAACTTTTATGGATGACCGACTTGGATTGGGTTATTGAGATCTAAGGATCACAAACTCAGCACACCTTAATTAAATGATTTTGGAAAAAAAGAGGCGAGAAGAAAAGGATAATATATATATATATAGATATATTTGTAAGCAAATGTTTTAATAAAACTCTTTTTTTTTTTGTAATTTTCATTTACACAAATATAATTATTATACATATGCGTGTTATTTTAATGATTAATGCACTACAACATTCATCTCTATTTACAATCACATGTTTTTATTAAAAAAAATCAGATTTTTTAACATAATTTCAGTACATTTTAAGTTACAATAATTGCTGGATTCTTAACCTTTACCCCAGTATTTTTCAATTACACGCGATTTCAGCACATAAATAATAATAATAATAATTATTATTATTTTCAATCACTTAGTTAGTCACAATCTCTCAAATTATAAACAAATATATTACTTATTTCAATGTATATCATAAATATAGTGATTAATATGTAATACACTTCATACTTATATTGTTCATTTTTATTAATTGATAAAATTTTGAAATTTGATACACTAATTATTTAATAAATAACTTTAAATATTACATGCATACATATAATATAATGTTTTATTTATATATTCGGATGTATATAAGATTGACTACTAGCTAGTTAAAAAGAAAATGTAGCCTTATTAATTGATGGTTGCCTATATGAAAAATGGTTTACTTATTTTGGCATTTTCCATCCCAAAAGCAAATTGCGGGATATTATAATATGGTTTTTCTCATTGGTCAGAAAATTATGCCAAAAGAAAAGTTAGAGTTAGATAATATTCATTGCCCTCTTATTATTCCTAACAATCAGATCTTGCAAAGCAATATATTTATGATGTGGTTGACCTATGTAACTAAAGAGTTAGATAAAAGATATTAGGAAGTTTTAGTTTAATTTTTAATAGAAAAAATATACTACTCATCCTTTTTTTGTATAATTTTATGTATTTTTAAAGTAAAACTTATTTGTTATTATACATTTTGTCTGTAAAAGTTACTATTAATCCAATTATATGTTTATAATTATCCTTTATTATATTTATTATTTCTATATAAATAACTTTTGGAAAGTATAACCTAGTCTATCAAACACAGTGATAGTAATAAACAAGTTTTCTACTCCCTCCTATTCATAATAAGTGTCGTTTTGGGAAGTTGCACACTAATTAAGAATAATTTTTTTGCCAATATTAACCCTCATTAATGAAGATAGAGATAGATGTTTTAAAAAAAAGATGAAGAGAATATGAAAAGACGTAGTGTATTTATTAACTAAATGAGGGTAAAAATGGAAAAATATGTACAAAAAATCCAAAACGACATTTATTTTGGTTAATAGTTGATAAAGCCAAAATGACATTTAAAAAGAATAGGAGGTAGTAATATATAAAAGCCATCATTGAGCTCTACCTCTCACAGCATCTCCAATGTTAGGATCACTTTTCACACTACTATGCCTAATGTAATGATGATCTTATTTGGATGTTAGTTGATTAGTGTAAAATTAGCAGAGAGATTAGTGTAAAATTAGCAGAGTCAATTTCATTTAGGGCATCTGCATTGGTTTAACATTTTTTTTATTCATTCAATCAAAAAGTTACACTCTCTCTCATCCATATCATCTTTTCACTAATTCTCTCTCCATTTAAACACATACTCACATCCCTTCACATTCATTTAAATACAAATATGGGACCCATTATATCCATTCATTCAATATAAATTTTAATATTCTATTCTCAATAAAAATAAAAATTTAATATTTTTAAAATATAATAATAAATTTTAAATGCATGAAAATAAGAGAACACTACAAGACCAAAATAACTTAAATTAAGATTACACAACAAAAAAAAAATAATAGAATTAAAAAGAATAAAATTAGTAAAATTAAATAAATTAAAACTAGTATTATTAAAAAGATTAAAAATAGTAGAATTAAAATTACAAAGAAAAAGAAAAGAATAAAATTAAATGAAAACAAAAAATAAAAAAAAATAAAGGCACCCAAGGTGCCGTTCAAAGTTATTAACGGGCAAAAGGGGCCCACATAAAATGAACGCCCGCATTGATTTTGAACGGACCAATTATCATTTAAATGGAGTAAAATAATGCCCGTTGTGGATGCTCTTAGAACTTTGACACGTGAAATCCGTTAATTTGTTTAATTGATAACAAACTTACTTGCTTTAACTTTTGAGTCCAAAACATTACGAGAATAAATCTAGAATAACATGTTAATATAAAATTTCACAAATAGTTATATAATTCATTAGTCAAAATCGCTATTACAATATGCTATTAATTAACTACTAATACAATTTTCTATCAACTATCCATCAATACAATTATATATTCACTATGTGCTATCTAATATCCAAACATAGCCAATATATAGTGATGACTGATTGTGCTTAAATAATCAGTGTCAAACAAAATAGAGAAGTATGAAACTTATTAACATTTTCTTCTATATTATAATTAATCACATAAAGAAAATTTTATTCACATTATCTTCTACATTTACTAATCACATGAAGAAGAGAGATAAATTATTTTCCTAGTTTTAAGGAATTCATGTATTATGTTGTTATTATTTTTACTTATAATTATTTATGTTGGCTAAACGAACAATGTTAAACTAATTTATAAGTCTATTTAGCTACCTTTTAAATTTATTTAGTTAACTTATAAGTTTATTGTATATAAGGAAGTTTGATTTGACAAAATTATTATTTTTTTACAAAAAATTGAGCTTATATATGTCATAATCTTGTTTATGTAACTTTTCAAAGATGTCTAAAGAAAATTTTATTTCATCTACTCGTTAATTAATTGTATCACACACTCGTTATTCAGCTACTACCTTTTCAACCATTAATAGTAAGATATGAACTATAAATTTAAAATTTACTTTTAAACTATTAATTGACTTGTTAATTAAAATCTATTTTTTCATCTAAAAATTTACTGAACATCCCTCGACTCAACTAAATTTCAACATTGACTTGTTAATTAAAATTCACAATATTTCAACATTGGAAATGTGTTGTTATAAGAGCACTCACACACTCTTTAACCAAGCTGATTTATCGTTACCCAAAACGCCGCCGTTTGTCCTCCACTGACCTTCCTGCTGAGACTGTCAAATGTCAATCGACCAATCTCCATTCTTTTACGACTTCGAATTCCATATGAACCCTTCCTTTTCCTATATAAATCGATTCATCGTACTTTTTTCTAAACCCTCGATAGGTTGAAAAAATTCACCAGTCTTGGTCCTCTCTTTGCCTTGCTCAGATTCGCTTACTTTTCAATTTTGCTTGTTGGGTTTGCTTGATACAACTGATTTTTATCTCAGATTCCAAGAATCAAAATATATAATATATTTCCAAGAAATTTCCCGCATGATCGGAGCGTGTTGTGCACTCCATGATTTTTTGGAATTCTGAAATATCACTGCAGAAAAATCTCATATTGGCTTTGTTTCGTTTGAATCTCTGATTTTTCTCCGCCCATCAAGACTCTATTCTGGCAATTGCTTTCGAAATAAGCTATAAAAGTCCAATCTTTT
>BKCP01010626.1:1167644-1193100 GCA_008636005.1 Striga asiatica | reverse complement strand
TGAAGAATCTATCTACATGGCTTTGTCTACACAAAAACACATTATTTTGAAAAAATTGATTAAATATGTTACTCAAACAATTATGTCTTTTAGATGAAAAATATATTTTATTAGTGAAATATTATGAAAGGAATGAGATTTTATGTTTCAATTTGATGTTTCTTTCAGATTTTGTTATATTGAGTGAATGATACATACAAATATTGATGAGTCATAGAAATGAAACACAAATAAAACCGTCTACAAATCAATTTAGAAATACATATACAGTACACATTATAATTATTCAACAAATAAGTGAAAGTTATTTAACTCAAGTAGTTGTAGAGTTGGTTAGGGTCGCAACAAAAAAAACTCACACGACATGGAAAAAAATGCAACACAAACTGATTATAGAGACAAATGACACGATACTAAACGACACGATATGAAAAATACAAACAAATATTAGTTATAATTAAATTAGCATTCTTATGATTGAATAAATTAATAATATAAAATTATGATAGTAAACACTGAATACAATATGATATTATAGATGTTATATTTATACAAACACAATAAAACACATAATTAAATACAAAGTATTGGTATAAGAAGATTGCCCTTAAGTTCAACCCTCAAAATAATTGTCCCCACACACCTAATTTTGTGGCTACCCTCCTCTTCTCTAGAATTCCAAGAAATGTGGATCTTTGACCATATTCAATTTTGACCAACTACTACTCTATAAATATAATATCTCCAATTCAAACAATAAATTTGAATTAGTACAGACAATAAATCCAAAAACTTTGAGATCAAGCAAGAAACACGTCGTGCTCAACACCTCAACACCCAAAGTAACAAAAACTTACACACAAAAAATACATATATTTTAAAACAAGGACAAATATCAACTATCAAACCCATGTTTTCCCAAAAAAAATTTCAAAATTCTGACATGAGATTAAATATAAAAAAATCACGTGCTTAATCACATGATCACGCCGCATACTGCTAACAAATAATTTGTAATTCTGTATATAACAGTATTAAGTCAGACTCCTAACATGATACAGTCAAACAAGCTGAGGCACATGATCCAATCCAACCATTTTATGCATAGGATACCCCAAAAAACACACCTAAGTTATATATAAATTATAATCCACCTTCAAATCTCATAACCATTATGTTTAAAGTTTAAGAACCTTAGCCAAATTTTCATAACCAAAATTTCAAACCAAGAACACAAAAAACAAGCTAAACCATGAAGTCCCATTTTATAAGCATGATCATGACTTCTTTTCTTCTTGCATTCATGCTCGTTTTGCACGAATCGCACGCAACAAGGCCGATGATCGCGAAAAAACGAACGATCGAGAATTCGAGCGTAAAAGAGAAACTTTCGTACGAAAAAGACGCATTGAACGCTCGGGAAATGCCACCGACCGAAGCAAAAACCACAGGAAAATCAAGAATATTGTCATCATCATCTAAGCAATCTCTCGAGAATTTGCGCGTAAAAGAGAAGAATCCACACAAGAACGTAGAATCGAGTATGAGAACTGTACCTCCAAGCAGATCAAACCCGACTCAGAACAAGTAAAATCAAGATTATTTTTGTTTTTCATTTCATACATTGGATTTATAGAGTTATAGCCTTTTTTTTTTCCTTCTCCTAGATAGGGGAGGATCAGCTTATTCTAGAACAGTTTGGTTTTACTCGAAATGTAGCCAATTTTGTTGTAGTCTTCGTTTCGTTATGTTCTTTGTAATTCCTAGCATAGACTTGTGAATATACAAGAGCTTTTGATCTTATGATACCGACTATCGAATACTCTCTACTTCCATTTGACGAGAAAGATACAAAATGCACAAAATCGAACAGAAAAAAGGAACAAAAAAATAAACGAAGAAAAATGTGCGAAGCTTCCATCTATATAAGTTGGACTATATATGAAGCTTTTGACTAATCAGAAATGGTAGCTTTCAGCTTATATTGTATCGACCATCTTTTCTTCGCCCGTTTTCTCTCATTCTAATTAGGCTCTAGCAACATTTTCCCACAGTTAAAACACACACACATGTATTGTACACAAGGGAAATTATCAAAAGTACCACAGTTAAACCAAAGGGAAATTAAACAAGACAAATTCAAACCCACAACTCCATATCTACAACTTAGCACAAATTAAATTATAAAAATCCCATCTTAATGCAGCAGCTAATTTATTCACCACAGGCGCGGACCAGTATGCTTATAGCTCATGAAGGTAACAACGTAAAATAAAAACAAAAAAACAAAAACTCCTCCAAAATAAATAAGAATCTATAGCTACGAAAATAACCAAGCTCGCGCACTTTGAGAGGCTCATGGGTCATTGCAATTAAACCAAACAAGCAACTGGTTAGCTCGATTGTTGTGAAAAAAAGAGTCGAGCTCTAACTCATTTAAAACTCCTTTAGTTTACCAACCGAACTAAATTAATTTAGCTAGTTAAAACTCGAAAATAAGGATTTTTATCTATAGCTTGGCACTTTTATGCTAGCTAATATTCATAAACTTGGATTCGAGCACGTTCATGGCAAAATCAGCTCGGCATAAACATATCTTGATATGGTCCTCACATGAAGCTGTTGTGAACTTGGCTAAGAACCATTTAGATTAACTAATGACATTGTTGGTAGAGATGCAATCAATGCAAAGTTGAAGTAGCAAAATATAACTTTTTCCATGTGCAGAATTATTGGCTATAATGCCTATAATGTCATTGTGGGTCACGGCCATTAACTTAATGGTCCCCAACTGTAAATCAATAATGGAGCAACAAATATCTGTTTCACATTTCATCCAAGTCTCATTCTTCATTTTTTTCTTCACCACAAGCATTTGAGCTCAAAAACACTTCCAGCTTTCAGTTCTCATTACACACTTTTCCTAGCTAAAGCTAATTGGATCCATGGCAGCTTATGGAACTCTGCTTTCTCTTACAAACACCATTGACCAAATCCTGAATCACCCCCGCCCACCCATTTCCCTCGACAAACAACAAATCAAACCTCTGATAGAAAAAGTTGCTTTCTTGCAAGTTTTTCTTGAAAATTATATTATTGATGATGAAGATGGGTTGGAGGGGCGTATGGTCGATGCGGCTCATGAGGCAGAGGATATAATAGAGAGCCACATTGCCGATCATTTTGAGAATGAATATGAAGACTCTTTGTATCGATACATACAGAAAATGATGGTGGAATCCGATGCGTCTCACGAGGCAGAGGATAACGAGGCTCGTGGGGAAGCTAACATCAGTTCCAAGGATGACAACGAGTCTTTGTATGGAGAGCTACAGAAAGTGATTCACCACTTTGATTCCATCACAAAAGACGTACATAAGAAGGCGTGGAAAAAAATTGCTCCTTCTGATGACGCCATGCTGGGTTCTGATGTTGTCGTGAACGACATCATGGATAAGATCAACGGTCCTTCTAATTCAACGGGGGACGAGAGTTTCATGAACGACATCATGGATAAGCTGACCAATCAACAATCTAGCCGTTGGATCATAGCGATTACTGGCATGGGCGGCATTGGTAAGACCACTCTTGCAAAAAGAATTTACGAAAATCCACTTGTTGTAGAACAATTTGATATTCGCGGATGGGCTACAGTCTCTCAAGAATTTGATTCGAAAAGGATTTTGTTACAAGTCCTTGACTGTTTGAAAAAAACTATGGGGAGTGAAGAAAGTGAATATGAAGAATTAGGACAAAAACTGTATCAGAGCTTATACGGCCGACGGTATCTGATTGTGATGGATGACATTTGGGGTACGGACGCATGGGATGGGGTGAAGCGCTTCTTTCCAAAAAACAACGGCGGGAGCAGAGTATTGATAACCACTAGGGCACCGAATGTGGCTTGTCAACTGGATGGCACAGAGTACTTTCAGATGAGGTTTCTGAATCAGAATGAAAGTTGGAATCTACTGCGTAGGTGCGTGTTTGGGGAGCAAGGGTGCCCTCTGGAACTCGAAGAGATTGGGGAGGACATTGCCAGAAAGTGCAGAGGCCTTCCATTGTCAATTGTCATGATTGGAGGACTCTTAGCAAAGTCTGAGCAAACACACGAAAAGTGGCAACGTGTGGCAGAAAATTTAAGCTCGATCGTGAATTTAGGGGAGGACGAGCATTGCTTTAGAATACTAAAGTTGAGCTACAATCAACTTCCGGTCCACCTCAAGCCGTGTTTTCTCTACATGGGCATATTCCCGGAGGACGACTGGATTCCTGCCAACACGCTCATCCGTCTATGGGTTGCTGAAGGATTTGTGAAACCGGTGGGTGGTAAAAGCATGGAAACAACTGCTCGAGTAGTGCACCTACATGATCTCGTCATCAGAAACCTAATCATGGTTCGTACGTTGGGCCCTAGTCGAAGAATAAAGTGCTGCGGCATCCACGATCTCCTAAGAGACCTATGCATAAAAGAAGCCGAGAAATATAAATTCTTTCGCAGCATGGAAACAACAATAATGCACAACAACCCTGAGCAAATTAGTTGGCGCGCCCAACGCCGTATCGCCATTCACGAAGCTGGGAAATACATTCCATGTCAACTCCCTAAAGCCGTGCGATCCGCATCACGAGCGCGAACTTTGATATGGAACGTTGATAGACGTTTACCATCTGTAGTTCCGTTAAGATTGCTCAGGGTTCTGAATCAATACACTAGATATACAATTGATGGACCGGATGGGGAGGGCAAAGTTCGGCTCGAAGACCATTTTCATCTGGTCAACTTGCGCCACCTGGTCATCAAAGCTAATCTGCCCGAGCTTGAATTTCCTCCAGAATTTTACCTACTCTGGAATTTACAGACGATAATAATTTATGTGATCTTGCCTGATGATAGCATGACATTGGTGTTGGACATCTGGCGGATGCCCCAATTGAGGCACGTCAGTGTAAACAGGCTCCACCTCACGGATCCTCCTCCGCCTCCTGTGGAAGAATTCAAAAATGGTTGTATGGTGTTAGAGAATCTGGAGACGCTCAAGAGTGTACGTAACTTGAGATTGGGTAAGGAATTGGTTGAGAGAATCCCCAATATCAGGAACCTGGGATTGAGCTTCCAAAAAGAAGAGGAGGAATTATCACTCGGTGATTATGGTGTCAACAATCTCTCCCAACTACATAAGCTGGAGCACCTTTTTTTCACTTCACATCTCTCTCGACGAATTGAGGTGACGACGTTCCCGATTTCGCTCAGGAAGCTGTTTCTACGTGGCCTGAGGCTTGGGTGGGAGGAGATGGGGACAAAGATAGGGTCGTTGCCATATCTCGAGTACCTCGATCTATACATGAATGCGTTCGTGGGGCCCGAGTGGGAAACAGCCGATGGAGGATTCCGGAGCCTGAAATACTTGAGAATCTACGGCTGCAATGATCTTGAACAGTGGAAGGCGGAGGCCACGCACTTTCCGTGTCTGGAGCAGCTCGATCTGTGTTATCTAGACAAGCTCAAGGAGATTCCATTGGAAATTGGAGATATACCCACGCTTAGGAAGATCTACTTTGATGAATGTTCGGACACTGTCGTGCTTTCTGCATATAAGATATTAGAGGAACAAGAAGGATGTCTTGGGGAGACCAACCTTAAAATTGATGTTCGTTATGGAGAAAGTTACGAACTCATAGATGGGAAACTTACCGTAACGCGTAGTGGGGACATTTCAAATAATTCCTCATACGCATAGATGGGAAAATATCTGAAACGGGTGGGAAAATTTCCTATTACTATGATTTTTTTTTTTTTTTTAAGCTTTTATATTGTTGTGTGTTTATTTATTTTTCTATTTTTTCTTACATGCATACAGGGGCGAATCTAGCAATCTATATGAGTAGGGGCCTAAAATTTTTAAAGTAGCGTAACATTATCTTTTATAAGTAAAAATCAAAGACAAAAAGAAATAAAAATAATATTTTAAGTAAAAAATAAAAAGAAAATACATAAAATTTTCAAGACAATAATAATTTCACATTTTCTTGATATGACCATTTTAAAGGTTTTATTCATCCGCTCTATGAAAGTTTTAAAGAAAAATAGTTATACATTCAAATTAAACATATCTTACTATTTTAACACCTATACATTAATAAATATCTATTACAAATATCTCTTAGATTTAAAAACAACAATAAATACAATATTCAAACCATATTTGTTGACCTAATAGAAAGAAAAACAATCAAAGGGATTAATTATCAGATATTAATTACAAACAAATTAATTCAATAGCATATAATATCGGGAAAATTAAAATTAGTAAAATTACCAATCAATAAATGAAGTGAAGTATAAAATAAGAGCTATATTCCATTAATTTTCAAGAATTATTGAAAAAAGAAATATATTTTCAACTTATTTTTATTATATATATATATTTTTATCTCTCTTCTTCCTAAATCTAGTTTTCTTACCATGTTTTTGAAATAAGCTTATTTTACTTAAGTTACTAGGACCCTTGAGAATTTTATGTTCACTTTGTATTTTTTAGTGTGGGCCTAGGCCCACTCTGGTTCTCAAGTAGCTACGCCCCTGCGTGCATAGCATGTGGTGGTGAATGTTTTTGTCGATTAAATTTAAAAATTAAATTAATTAATTTATTAAACATATTATTGCAGGAACGAAGTAAAATATAAAACAAATGGACTTCTAATGATTTTTTTTAAATATCATAATGATGTCCTAATATAAAAATAATGAAATAACATATTACAACCCCAACAAAGTATAGTCTTTAATGGAAAAAAAAAAACACAAAATAACTAAATAAGGACCTAATGTATATTATAGATGTATTAGTTATTTAATTTAATTATATTAGATGATTAAATAGTGATTTTCTTTTATTTTAGTTTTAACGTTTTTATAAGAAATATTCAAACTTGTTGGAACCCAGTACATCAATAGTATTGCAAAATTCTTCTTAATTCATTTGGCAAAACGTCTATTTTATTCAAACACTTATAATTATTCTGGCCAAACATACAGTCAAACTTCATGATTGTATGATCATTATAAAGTATTTCTACCAACAGTTCATGAATATCTTTGTAAAATAACCAAACGTATCATTAAATTGTTGATATTTGTTATCATTATATAAACTACTTCATTACTATGTCCATATAGACAAATTGGTACATACCCCATGGAGGCATTATTCCACGGGGTGAGAATGGATTTCATCTCCAAATAAAAGTTGATTTACCAAAATCTTGGTTACATGTACTTCTTCCGAGACCCTAAATTACTTTTTAAAATCATCACATTACATGAAAGTACGTACTATAAAGTAATTGCACATATGTTTCAGCAAAATACACAATGAGATTGTAAATATTCCTATAAAAAAGGATAATTTTATTCAAACATTCAAGAATGTTTTGATCATGTTTCGACATTTTTTTTCAATGTTATTTATTTGGAAGACAAATGAATTTTATAATTTATTGTTTGCAAAACATTGACCATCTTGGTTGTTGTAATGATTTTAGCATTGTTTACCATAATATTTTTCACATTCGTTCGGATTTGCAGTACTTATGTTCCTAATATCTTTTTTAATGCTTTTATTGTCCAACTTTTTTACATCATTCATAATGCTTCGAAAAATCAAGATGAACATCCTTTCTTGGACCAAAAAAAAAAAAAGAGACAATATTAAGAAGTATATCATTTGTTAAAATATTTGAGAAAATATTTAGAAGAGAAGAATTAGAATTCTATTATATTATGATACTCTTAGTCGCTCTGCGAACTTTATTGTCACGAAGTTATTATTGAAATTTACGTTATGTATTACAAAGTTTTTATTTTTCTAATTATTTAAAATTCTTTATAACATAAGATCATTATTTATAAGAACTAATTTCTTACAGAGTTCATATATTTAGACGCTAGCAAAAAAAATAGTAATTTTAATAGACTTTTGTTTCTAGATATTGTGTCATATTTCTATAAGAAAATTCAAATTTTTTCTTTTCCCATTGAATTACTATTGTTTTATTTATTTCTTATTCTATTCACAAATAATATTTATTTGCTATAAGAATTGAAACACATTTATATGTATTGCGTCATTTTTTTTGTACGTATTTTGTATAATGACGTCATAATCAAAATATCTTATTTATTAGCCTACAACTAATATAATCAAATACAATAAATACTATATAATATCACTTATTTATCTATTTAAAATAATAATATATTCGAGAAAATGTACTTTTATACTGGTTATAAGATTAAAAAGTTTAGGATTTTTTCCATTGTTTGATAAATAATTAAGTAATTAACTAATTTTCATATTCATTGAAAATATATGTTATATGTTACAACCATTATGGTGTTCCATTACACACTTGTCAAATTAAACATCATTGGAAATAAATGATGTGATATATACTTATAAAAAGGGTAACAAATAAATAAATAATAAGTATTTCAAAATTAAAAATTTTAATGGTAAAAAGTAATTAAATTTGTAACTAAAAATATATATTTTTTATGTACTTAAAAGTCTTAGTTAAACTAATTGTTCATCTTGAATATATCTATATTTTCCATTAGTCACCTCCAATTGATATAGGACATTAGTTAATTTTATCACTTTTTTTACTTATGTATTGACTGCAAGCTATATGTTATCTCATTGTCAAGTCTTACATTTTTATTACGTAGAACATCATTCTTACCCCTTGTTAGTTATTATAATACTAATAAAATAATTAAAAACTTTTTAACCTAGATGTATCTTGTTTGTTTTGAAAAAATTACTAATTATCAATATTAATATGAAAATTACATTAATTATATTTTCTATCATTATAAAATTTTTTTCATAGTAATTAGTTGCATGCAATATTATATATAATGTAATTGTTTTATTGATTTAGAGCCTTACTTTTACAAGAAAAATGATGAAATTTCAACGAAAATATATTACAGTGGAATTTCAACGACAATCTAATGAATATTTCAATGTTATACTCTCTTTTGAATTTTTCAATGAAAAGTTTCTCAAAAAAATATGATAAACTCGGTATGAAAACTAAAGAAAATATGATAAAATATCAAAATTATAAATTTAATCTTTAGTTCTATTTTTTAATCTTGATGATAACTCTATTCTCCATTTTGCAACATAATATTTTCTCTAACTTCAAAATATTTTTTATATCTTTTTTAATTAATGTATGTGGAATTCCAGCTGTATGTTCATAATTTATAAATTCATCAATTATATAGTCGAGTTGAGTCAACTATACTACAATATAAATTTTTTTTTCGTAAAAATTTTAAAGAATATATTTTTTTCAACGATTTTCTTATGTTGAATTGAAAAAAAATTATGTTTTTTTCTTAAATATTTTTTTAACTTATTGTGACTATATTGTTGTGTTAAAACTCAAAAATATATTACGAATGAGAAAGAGAAAGATGACAAATTATAAAAATTGTAATGACATTATATTATTTTGTGGTATACTTTTTCTATTAACTAAATATTTGACATGCGCCAAATTTACGTGCATTTTATAGTGATTTTTGTGTCCGTTTCGTCGTAGTTTGATATGTAATTTATTATATTTAATTAATTATTAATTATTTAATTATTTAATTATATTTATTAAGCTATGATGAAGTGTTTTATTTGAGTTTTTACAGGAAACGGGGTCGAAATAATTCTTGGAGTCGAAAACGGCGTGAATTGGACACAAGTTTTGCTTTGGGCCTTTAAAAACCAGCTTCAATAAGCCCAAATATATAGCCCAACATATGAAATACATACTAGGATTGGGCTGGCCCATAGGTCACTTAAATGAGGATAAAAAGGTCATTTCTTCATGAGATAAGTATGGTCTTCATCTTCTTCACGCACATGAACGCCTGCATATTCGTCCGCCATGAAAAGAGCTCCGTCCACCCTGATTTTCGACCGCCGCACGTCGCACAAAGAGCATCTCTGACCGCCGCCGCCATTATTTCTCTGAAAAACCCGCTTGAACGTCAAATCCGCGTCGGAGAAGCAGCAGGCCGCCGGAGCTGCCCGGAAGTGACGGGAATGACCGGAATCCGCCATGCGGGACACCTGGGCAGCCACTGAACGTCATATGAACAGGTGGGACGCCGGAAAACCGACCAAGAGTATATATACGAGCTGAGAATGACGATCTGGCGCTGTTTTGAACTCCCAGGTACACACGGGTCGTGTGAGCCCGAGACACGAGTCGTGTCGCTCTGACGGGTCGTGAAACCTGCTCTCGACTTTTACACACGACTCGTGTGGCTTATGACACGATTCGTGTGACCCTGGACGCATCATTTTGCGCGTTTTCCTATTTTTTCGGTTTTTTTCGACCTATTTCGACTAGGACTCGACCTCAACTATATATATAACCCTTGGACACGTTTTTGAGGAGTCTTGGACATATTTTCATATTTTTTGAGACTTTTGGAGGCTAGAAACACGAGCAAGACGAGGGAGAAACCCGGGAAGAGAAGATCGACGGAGCCGAATAAGCTTTTTCTTTCTTTTTCTTTTCTTCTTTCGAACTCAATGTTTTATATCTATTTTTCTTATTTTGAAATCATGTTTCTAGGCTAGATTTATATTAGATTCTAGGATTTGTTAGTACTCGGATTGATTTATGATTTAGTTTTTATTTATTTCATTCCGGTTTATCTTTCGTTTATAAATTTCTTGTGCTTATTATTATTGTGTGAGTAGATGGCCACTATGAGTACATATTTGTAATTGACTTGAGACCGAGAGGAGATAATTGATTGCTAGAATTAGGAGATTTATAACGTAAGAGAATAAACAGACCAGGTTGATAGGACCTTGCGACAGAACGAAAATCCTAGGAACTTATGGGAGTTAGTTGTTCATCTTGAGACAGATATGAGATAGATACAATTAATATCTACGATTTGACTTGTTCGAAAGAAAGGTTTGAAATCAATTTAGCGATTATCTCTACGATTGGTAAAATTAAATAAGGTTTGTTTGAATATAAACGTTTCATGAATTAATTCCGAGGAACGCTTAGCCTAGAATCTACCTTTTGTTTTTTTATTTATTTTTATTCTTATTTTTAATTAGATTAGTTCTTAGTTTAATTTCTTAGTTAATAATCATCATTCAATTCACTAGTCTAGATAATATTTAATCGTCATTATTTTAGTACTTAATTAATTTAACGACAATCTCTGTGGAATACGACCTTGCTCGTCACTACCTATAGCTACTCCGTACACTTGCGGATAGCGAAAATAATTAGCGAACAATATTCCCCCAATATGAAATGATTTAGGATATGCCACTACAATTAGTTTTTCAATGGAACTTACATTGATTTTTTTACAATTGCAATGACAATTTTGTTAATGGTTGAAATAAGGTCCGGAAAAAAAGAATTAACAGAAATTCACACAAGAATAAATAATGGTAATTAGAATAATTAAATCCATTAAAATTCCAATATAATTTAATTAGATGTTTGTTGGAAGAGCCAATGAAATTTTCCAATGAAAGCTATACCAATGAAATATGCGTTGGAATTTTCAGCGAAATACCTGCCTTCAGAAGTTTCACTGCAATATAGCAAATTTTTTTTGTATTCCTTCTTAAAGATTGAAATTTTTATGTAGTAGTTTTTGTTAGTCCATATTCTTTTTTCAGAAATCACTCATTATTTTATCTATATATTACCCATTACATTCCTCAGTTGGAATTAAATATTTAATATCAATTAAATTAGTTATATTTTACCCATTAATACATTTTACTCATTATTTTCTTATGTTGAATTGAGAACAATTATGCTTTTTTTAAAAAAATATTTTTTAACTTATTTTGACTGTATTGATGTGTTAAAAATGTATTACAAATGAGAAAGATAATAAATTATGAAAGTATAATTTATATATTGTAATGACATTATGTTATTTTGATGATATACTTTTTCAATTAACTAAATAGTGTTCCCATTATGAATTAATTTGGATCCGCCAATGTAATTAGCTTTCTAATGGAACTTCCATTGATTTTTTTATAATTCAATTGACAGTTTTGCCAATGGTTGAAATGTGGAAAAAATTACAACGGAAATTCACACAACAATAAATAATAATAATTGGAATCATTAAATCCAATAAAAATTCAATGTAATTTAATTTGATCTCTGATGGAATAGGCAAAGAAATTTTCAATGAAAGCTCTACCAATGAAATATCTATTGAAATTTTCAGTGGACTAACATACTGTTGGATTTCATTGCAATATAACTTTTTTTTTTTTTTTTTGTATTCCTTCTTAAACATTAAAATTTTTATGTTGTAATTTTTCTTATTAATTTAATTGTGTTCATAAGTATTTATAAATATTTAGATTCTTTATAAGTATTCATTATGTGTTTTTGTTGAATCAATTTTTATTCTATTAAATGATTTAGGATATGAGTATAACATTTAAATATTTCTGTTAGTGTATTCCAAAACCAATTATTATTTAAGAATCTTTAGTTTGACATATTAAACGATAGAATTTAATATGTCAAAGTATGTGCGATTGCAAGAAATAAATAATCATTCATTTTTTATTACATATGTATATGGTATTAGCTTTTCTTCACGGTCTAATCTGCCATTAAAAATGTGTTTTTACGAAACGATCCCAACGGGATATTTTTAACATAATTAAAAATATGTTAAAGTAAGGATTTTTCAGGTAGTTCACCTTTTAAATTAAATATATTAAATATAAAATAAGATGGGTATTATTGTATTACTAATCTGCCATTAAAAATATGACAAAGTAAGGGTTTTTTAGGCAGATCATATTTTTACAAAATCACTCGTTCTTTTTTAGATAGATAGATAGATAGATAGATATAGATAGATTAAGCATTAATGTCATTCTTTTTTAAAAGTTTAATAATATTTTTATTTCTTATCTATTTTTATATATAATATTAAATTAACTTTTATTTTAAATTTTCAATTTGACAATCATATTGTATGTATGAATAAAATATAATTATTTTTAAAGTATCAATAAATTTATAAGTTAACATTGCATATGAAAAATGAAGTTAAATTTATTATTAGTTAATACTGATTTACAAATAAGAAATTAGTCTCAAGTTATCTATAAATATAAATGAATTCATAATGAAATGTATTCATGATAAAATAATCTAACATAGTAATGAGTATGTATAGCATTTATGGTTTTAAAGCATTTATAAGTAAAAATTATTTAAAAAATAAAATAACAATATTAAAATGAGAAACTAATGGGTCATTTGTCGAACTGCCACGTGAATTACTAGATTATGAAGTATCAAAATATTCATAATATGTTTTGGGATAGATCATGATAAACCAATGAGTCATCTATCGTAGGGGTGTTCACGGTCCGGATTGGTCCGGTTTTAGCCCAAACCGTGACCAAACCGGACCTAACGGTTAATTTTTTTTCTTGTCCATAACCGGACCGGTATTATTTTTTAACCGACCACAATCCGGACCGCATTGGACGGTCCTGTTTGACGGTTAACCGGTTAAATCCAATAGTCAATGATCAATGGAGAATCTGGAAATTCAATACACAATCTTTTTTTTTTTATCAAACGATTGTAATTGCATTAACAAACTAATATGTAAGGAATTCATGGGTCGGCAGGGGATAAATAAGAATTAAAAAATATATATATATAAAAACAAAATAAAAAAATAATAACTGTTATTGAGTATAAAAATGGAAATCAATATTCAAGTTTTACTTAATAATAAAATATTAAATTAGTGTAACAACTATTTTAAAAAGGTGGGAACGGTTAAGAAATCAGTTAAATATTTTTTTGCCATGTGTAAAAAGGCGTAGTAGTGTAAACCAAAAGTCTAGTTTTGGCTAAATAATATACGGGTTGATTAATGTAAATAGTTTTTTATATTAAATAAGGGATGTCCTTATTTCCAAGTTCTTGGAGCCCAATATTAAGTTGGCCTAATTGTACCATCTCCATATATATATATATATATATATATATTTTATAATTTTTTAATATATACCGGTCCGGTCCGGTTAAACCGGCGGTTTGCCGCAGTTAATCTGTTAACCGGACCGGTGATTCCGGATTTTTAAAAAAATTAACCACCGGATTTTTTAATGCTTTTTTAACTGACCATTTAACTGATCTGCGGTCCGGATTGACGGTTTTTTCCGGTTAAAACCGGACCGTGAACACCCCTAATCTATCGAACTCTAATATTAAATTATAATTTTATAAAAAAAAATTAAAAAATATTTATAATGTATATTGTTATAAATTATAATAACAAGCTAACAATTCATCTATCGAACAACAATGTAAATTATTAGCTTAGAAAAATAAAAGTCATAATATTTATAATGTATATTGTTATAAAATATAATGATATATCAATCGGTGGTGTCAAACTATCGTTGGGATTTTACTGACTGCCTCGGTGAGAATCTTGATGTCAGCTCAGGGGATTCAATATTTCTATTTTCTTTTTGTTTCAGGGAATAACTTTTCTGCTGGTTGGCCTCGACCTAATTGGGGAACAAGTGAGTTGAATCGTGAAAAAAATAAGCAGACATTGTGAAAATTATTTCATGCATGGAGTCAAAATTACATGTTTAATTTCTGGGTAGGAGTTGGTGGAGATTGGTTTGTGCTTAGTGAGGACTAGTAATGGATAAAGTTGGTTGCTTGTTAGTGAGAACTAGTAATGGAAATTGAGTTGAAATCTCTTATTATTATTATTTTTTTTTCCTAAACTCAATGATTTTTTACCCCCAACGGTTCTGATAATTTTTTTAGATTGTAATATCAATTTCTAATTTTTACATATTTATTCCTCAACTATAATTCAGAGTGTTTCATTGGAAAACGATTTAAATCTACCTCGGTTTTCTTCATTGATCAATTTTTGTTTTGCAGAAGATATCAAAAGTTATGAGCCGTGCAGTCCGTCTGAAAGAAGCTCTCTCGATCGATTGTGAAAGGGTCCTAGTGATTTGACTTCAAAACTCACTGCCTGTTGTTGGCTCGACTAACACTTGGCCTGTAATGAGACTTAGATAAGTCGAGCAAACATCATAAGACATGATACACGGTGTCGAATTTGAGCAAATGCATACACTTGAGTATTATACTGTATATTTCATGGTGTATGTATAGGTTCCATTTTGCCTTTCAGAACGAATTGTTCGTCACGTTAGTATGTACAGAGAACTCCCTGCGTTGCTTTCAGTCTGTCTTTATGTACCGAGAACTCCCTGCGTTTTTTTCAGCCTGTCTTGAAATATCTCCTTTGTCCCCTTACAATGTACCAATTGAATATTTTCGAGTTATGTATTGTCCTTTACAATCATATCCCCTCAATTGGCCAAAGCCACTTGACATGCCATCGAGCCGCACAGAGGCAAAACTGGTTGTCCTCTAACCACTCGACTGCACATCCGATTTGAACATTGTGATTTCGATTATGAAAAATACATGTAACCTGAGATGCTAGCAACACTCTTTTATGGATAGAGATTGGATTCAAATTTAAAGGATGGATACAAAGGAATCTGAAATCCATGGATTTTAGCCAAAGCTGTAGAAGGAATTCATTTAAATATAAAAAGTACTCAAGAGTCAAGTCCAAAGATGTTGCTGAATTTGGAACATGATTGCGAATTGAACTTTGTAACATGTATATAATAAGATTGCAAATTGAACTTTCAACATGTATATAAGCTCCAATTTTTTTTTAAGATACAGAAATGTTGAGCAGTATAAGTTTTGGCAGTTTGGCAGCAAGATTTTCATCTCTTTACATTACAGACTAATAAGCAACTAAATAAAAATTACCCCAGAAATAATTATGTCCAGATACATATGCATTGATCTCAAAGTTTATATCAATTTTAACCAAATTGTATGCATTCAAAGGTCAGCTACTCCTGAAAATTAAGGACATGCAGTCAAAATTCATGTTGAGAGAGTACTATATAATCAGCTTTTATCAAATTTTCATTAAAAAAAAAAAAGTCATTAATGAAAATTAATAAAATGCAATTCGTCCAGATTTCATATTAGAAACTTACACGTAAAAAGAGCTAAATTCAGTGGAGTCCATTGCTTACCAAGAACTTTCCGGCCAATTAAACCAATAATTTGCCAAATTTTCATATTCCTTTATATCAGGTTTGTGCAAACTAAGATGCCACATTTATTCAGTTTTTTTCCCTCTTCAGCTCGAGTGAAGCATGTGTTTTGTGATCAACATAATCACAACCAAAAGCATTATAGATTTTTAACAAATCCAAAACATCAGATAAAAAATTATACTCAGGCATTAGTTAAAAAAAGCTTAAGATCAAAATAAACCTGATTATCAGCTGGATTAAATGAAGTTACCACCAGCCCATTCCCTTGCCAAACCCCATCAACATAGCACACTAAGAATTTCATATTGGCTCTTCACCACCCGTGGTGCAATAATAAGTTGAATTTACTGAAAGAAATGTCAAATATTTCATTATATGGAAAATATCATTTAGCATCACATATAAAGCATGTGTGATTAATTTATTCTCCGCAATTGAAAGTAAAATAGAAAAGAGAAATTGGGTTGGTTGAAAAAGTGAATGGGTTTTGTAATCCTTATCACAAAAAGCTTATAATAGTACATGAAAGTAGAATTATTACATGAGCAGAAGTATTGGTTATATGACATTATTGGTCAAGATGGGCTGCTCAGTACCTGGTCCCAATTGGAAACTGACCTTTTACCTAATCTATCATTCACATTTCATCTGTGAGCCTTCTTCGTCTTCTCCACAAGCCTTTGAGAAAATTTTTTCCAGCTTTCACTTCTCTTCAAAAAAATTTCCAAACTAAAGCTAAAATGGATTTCATTTCTCTTCTTACAAATAGCATAGACCAAATCCATGGCAGCTTATGGAGCTCTGCTTTCTCTTACAAACACCATACACCAAATCCAAAATCACCCTCGCCCACCCATCTCCCTCGACAAACTACAAATTGAACCTCTGATAGAAAAGGTTGCTTTCTTACAAGATTTTCTTGAAAATTATACCATTGATGAAGATGATGTAGATGGCTTGGAGGGGCGTATGGTCGATGTGGCTCACGAGGCAGAGGATATAATAGAGTCCCACACTGCCGATCATATTGAGGCTCGTGGTGAAGCTAACATCAGTTCGAATGATGACAACGAGTCTTTGTATCGAGAGCTATAGAAAGTGATTCACGACTTGGATTCCATCACAAAAGACGTGGCTGTTTTTAAAGAGAAGAAGGCCAGGAAAAAAAATGCTCCTTCTTCCATTGAGGATGACGCGCATGCTGGGTTCTGATGATGTCATGAACGACATCTTGGATAAGTTGAAAGGCCCTTCTTCACAAGGGAACGAAAGTGTCATGAACGACATCATGGATAAGCTGACCAGTCAGCAATCTAGTCGTTGGATCATCGCGATTGCCGGCATGGGTGGCATTGGTAAGACTACTCTTGCTAAAAGTATTTATGAAAATCCACTTATTGTGGAATACTTTGATATTCGCGGATGGGCTACAGTATCTCAAAAATTTGATTCGAAAAGGATTTTGCTACAAGTCCTAGACTGTTTGATAAACAAAGGGAGTGAGGACAGCGAATATGAAGAATTGGGACAAAAATTGTATCAGAGCTTATACGGCCGACGATATCTGATTGTGATGGATGACATTCTGGGTACGGACTCTTGGGACAGGGTGAAGTCCTTCTTTCCAGATAATAACAACGGGAGCAAAGTACTAATAACCACTAGGCCATCGAAACTGGCTTTGCAAATTGATGGCCCAGACTACTTTCAAATGCCTTTTCTGAAGCTGGACGAAAGTTGGAATCTGCTGCGTAGGTGTGTGTTTCAAGATCAAGGGTGCCCTCCGGAATTGGAAGAGATTGGGAAGGAGATTGCCGGAAAATGCGGAGGCCTTCCATTGTCGATTGTCGTGATTGGAGGACTTCTAGCAAAATCTAAACAATCACGGAAAAACTGGCAGCATGTTTCAGAAAATTTAAGCTCGATCGTGAATTTAGAGGATGACGAGCGTTGCTTTAGAATACTAAAGTTGAGCTACAATCAACTGCCGGTCCACCTAAAGCCGTGTTTTCTCTACATGGCCATGTACCCGGAGGACGACGAAACTCACGTCCCCACGCTCATCAATCTGTGGATCGATGAAGGATTTGTGAAACCGGTGGTCGGTAAAAGCTTGGAAACAACTGCTCGAGTAGTGTACCTACATGATCTCATCATTAGAAACCTAATCTTGGTTCGTAAGTGGGGCCCTACTGGAAGAATAAAACGGTGCGGCATCCCCGATCTCCTGAGAGACCTATGCATAAAAGAAGCTGAGAAATACAATTTCTTTCGCACGACGGAAACAACACCAACACACAACAACACTGAGCATCACGACCAAATTAGCTGGCGCGCCCAACGCCGTATCGTCATTCACCAAGCCGGGAAATATATTCCCAGCCCACTCCCTGAAACTGTTGCAATCCGCATCACGAGCAAAAACTATGATATGGAACGTTGATGGAAAATTACCATCCGTAGTTCCCTTTAGATTGTTGAGGATTCTGAATGGATACAATAGATCTTCATCTGTTGAACAGGCGGGCAAAGTTCGGCTCGAAGAACATTTTCATCTTGACAACTTGCGCCACCTGTTCATCAGAGCTAAACTGCCGAAGCTTGAATTTCCTCCGGAATTTTACCTACTCTGGAATTTACGGACGTTAATATTTGATAAGTACTCAAGCTACGATAATCAGCCGGTGTTGGACATCTGGCGGATGCCCCAACTGAGGCAGGTCAAGGTACTCGATCTCCTTCTCACGGATCCTCCTCCTCCTCCTCCAATGGTGTTGGAGAATCTGGAGACTCTCCAGAACGTACATAACTTGAGGTTATGTGAGGAAGTGGTTGAGAGAATCCCCAATATCAAGAAGCTGGGACTTTGTTACCAAAAGGAAGAGGAGGAATTATCACCTGGTGATTATTGTCTAGAAAATCTCTGCCAACTACATAAGCTGGAGGCCCTTACACTTAGTTTGAGGATAAGTGAGTGGCAAGGGACTTGATGATCATGTTCCCGGTTTCGCTCAGGAAGCTGACTTTGGAAGGCACGAGGCTCGGGTGGGAGGAGATGGGGACAACGATAGGGTCATTGCCATATCTCGAGGCCCTCAAGCTATATTATTATGCGTTCGTGGGGCTCGTGTGGGAAACAGTCGAGGGCGGATTCCCGAGCCTCAAGTACTTGGAAATCGTTTGGTTCTCTGATCTTGAACAGTGGAGGGCGGAGGCCACGCACTTCCCGCGTCTCGAGCGGCTCGACCTAGTGTTTCTAGACAAGCTGAAGGAGATTCCATAGGGAATTGGGGATATACCCACGCTTAGGGAGATCAAAGTGGATAACTGTGCTGACTCAGTGGTGCTTTCTGCAAAGAAGATATTAGAGGAACAACAAGAGTGTCTTGGGGAAGTGGACCTTCAGATTGAAGTTTCTCTGAATGACGAGAGCCAACTACAAAAAGAGAGCTTGAGGAGTCGGAACTTCACAGTTTCTCTCACATAAATTTTCATTGATGTTTGTCACACATTGTATACCAAAAATGATGTGTAGGATCTTTTATTGTAAATAGATACTTTGAATTTGGATTATAATTGCACCTTATTGCCCGCGAAGACATATGCAATATTTTAGTAGAACTTCGTGTGCGACGTATGCAATATTAGCCAAACTACGTTTATCAATTTTGTGTTCTTACATGTGTTACATGTGTTCTTACAACTTAGATACAGATAAGTACACAGGTAGTTGAAACATCAACCCAACATTATCAATTATTCAAAAATCACCTCACTCGAACTCGACTCATGTTCGGGTTTGCCAAAAGCTCGTTCTAGCTCGACACTATCAACAACCGAAACAAACCCAAAAACAATTTTCAAAACTCCACTGAAATGAAAGCAATTCTGCTTTTCACAATATAGCTGAAACAACAGAGAAAAACACACAATAGAATGCAAAATACTTTCAGTAAAATCCCAATTCCACACAGGCCTTCTCATAAAACCCATAATCAAANNNNAACACACAGGTAGACAAGAAACAACAAAATAAAACAGCACAGCCCAAATTCAAAGAACAAACAGCATTACCTGAGCGGAAGCTAGAACAACAGGGTCCATTATTAGAGTCCCAGAAACAGGACATTTGAATTCCTGAGGTGGTTCTTGAAAAGAAACATTCTTAAAATCAACAAATTCTTGATCCTAGTTTCAAACCCTTGAGAGCACACAAATTTCTAATTGCTTTATCAATTATCACCAAATTGTGGTCTCTTTCATCTTCCTCCACAACCACAAGCGCATCCATCAATTTTCCAAGCTCCTTCTTCAGCTCTGCAACTGCCTTAACAGCCATTTTTTATTTTTTATTTTTATTTTTCACGTTTCATTAGGAGAAGGGTGAAAAACAAAATTGTGACCTTTTGAAGTGTGATTAAGAGTGGCGCTCAAGATTTGCAGGATATTGAGGGGACTATCAACGGCTATGTAATGTGGTGGTATGATTTGCTTTTTTATTTTATTTTTGCTTTATAATTGCTTCTTGTTTCAGTAAAGTACAAAGGCATTTGGTTGTTGAGCATTTTTTTTAGCTCAAATCTAGATTCTATATTTGTTTGGGTTTTACTTTCAACCTCTGCACTTATAGCATAATTGGAGATTATAAAATAGAACTTATTATTACATTTAGAGGGGTGTATTCAATTTTAACTTTTAGAGATTTTTTAACATTTTCATAATTCGGTGTATTCAATCAGAACTTTTAGAGACTTCTGAAAAGTGTATTCAATTTAGACTTTTAAAAAGTCCTTAAAAATCTCAGGGTATTCAATTAAAACTTTCTGAGAGTCTCTATAAGTCACCTTGTATTCAAAATATGAAGACTTTGCGAGACTTTTTAAATTGTGAAACTTTTAGAGACTTTTCTAACAAATTACAAAGAGAAAGTCCCAACAGAAATCTCATCAATATTGGTGAGATTTTGCTGGACTTATGTGACTCTCTTTACGCTCCCTTTCTTTTTTCATTCTAACACGACTTTGTATCTCATATCACTTTCATGCTTTATTATTTTACTCATTTATTTTGATACCTTGTATAATTTTATCATTACGTATAACGATCTCTATTTTATATATTTTTTATGATAGTTATTTTATGTATGTATACCTTTATTATTTCATTTTGTTATCTTATGAATTTGATTTTTCAAAGGTTAAATTCTTCCATAGTTTGCACTGGAAAATAATTTATTTGTTCTCTCTTTTTATTTGTCAATGTTTATTTTTTAATATTAATAAAATTATTTTATTTTCTAATAGTTTATTTGTTGATATTGAATTATTTTGAATATTATTGATAACTTTATAAAATACAATTACTGTTTTTCGACAATGTTCGTATCTTCCATAGTTCGACTCGTTGAAGCTCGGATTGATTTGCTCGTTTAATATATCTAAAATTCTAAACAATTTGTTATTGTGGGTGTGTTGTAGTAGCCTAGGCTCTCGTATGGGACTAGATCCGGCTTTTGGCCGGTTGCTAGTTGTATGTGTGTTTTTATTCTTTTTAATGAAAGCCTATCGTTTCGAAAAAGAAAAAGACCACTTAGGCTTTCTCTAAATTAGAAGAACTTGTAATTTATGAGAGTTTCTATTGATGAACGGAGTCGAGTCTGATCCGAACATATTATATTCCTTAATTTAATGTGTAAACGAGCTGAACGAGCCTTTATCAAATTCGTCTCGTTTACAAAATGAGCACAAATACAATCTTAAATTTGACTCTCTTATCAATAATTACAAGCGACAACTTGAAGTTTAACGAGTTAACTTATGAAAATTACGTAAAAATACATATTTTTGAGTCTTAAGGAGTCAACCAAGCCGAACTTGACTCTCATATAAACGAGCTTGAAGTGGGCCCATTTATCAAATCAGCCGAGCTCATGAGCAACTCGTTTTATTTTACAACTATATTCATAATTTATTATTATTTATTCACTTTGATTTCTTGAAGTTTGCTCGACACTGTTCTTTATTTTTATTTTATTTATTACTTGGCATCGTTCCTATTGCCGAACAAGCTGAGGGACAGTGCATGAGCACAACGAGGAGACAATCTAGCTCAAGAAAAGCCTTACGTGGAAATCAAAATGCTCGAGCTTGACTCGAAATCAAAATGCTTGAGCTTGGCTCGAGTTTAGCTCGAAAATTCTTAAGTGGAAAAATAAAATTACCATTAAACACCTATGATATACTTGATATACTATTGTAATATATATATAGGGATATTTTAGTAATTCAACATATATCTCGAGTCGCTCGACAATGCAAAATATGGGCTCGAGCTGGACTTGAGTTCGGTCAAACTCGAGCTCAAGTCGAGCGTACGCGAAAGACTCGCGAGCCGCTCGATTCGCTTACCGCCCTAACTCTAGCAACATTTTTCCCACAGTTAAAACACACATGTACACAAGGAAAATTATCAAAAGCACCACAGTTGAACCAAAGGGAAACAAAACAAATTCAAACCCATAACTCCATTATCTACATCTTAGCATAAATTCAGTTAAAAAATCCCATCTTGATGAAGCAGCTAATTTATTCACCAGAGGCATGGACCAGTAAGCTTATAGCTCATGAAGGTAACAACGTAAAATCAAAAACAAAAACTGCTTCAAAATAAATATGAATCTATAGCTACCGAAATAACCAAGCACGCGCACGCGCACTTTGAGAGGCTCATGGGTCATTGCAGTTAAACCAAACAAGCAACTCGTAAGCTCGATTCGTGTGAAAAACAGAGTCGAGCTCTAGCTCATTTAAAACTCGTTTAATTAACCAACCGAACAAAGTTAGTCTAGCTTGTTAAAACTCGAAAATAGGGATTTTTATCTATAGCTTGGCTCTTTTATGCTATAGTTAATATTGATAAACTTGTATTCGAGCTCGTTCATGGAAAAATCAGCTCGGCTTAAACATATCTTGACATGGTCCTCACATGAAGCTGTTGTGAACTTGGCTAAGAACCATTTAGATTAACTAATAACATTGTTGGTAGAGATGCAATCATGAAAAGTTGAAGTAGCAAAATAGAATTATTCCATGTGCAGAATTAACTTAATGGCTGTAAATCAACATATTCCAATAATGGAGCAACTAATATCTGTTTCACATTTCATCCAAGGCTTGTTCTGTTTTTTTTTGTTTTTTTTCACCAAAAACACTTCCTGCTTTCAGTTCTCATTACACACTTTTCCTCATTTCACCAAACAGGGGATCCATCATCCATGGCAGCTTATGGAGCTCTGAGTTCTCTTACAAACACCATACACCAAATCCAGAATCATCCTCGTCCACCCATCTCCCTCGACAAACTAAAAATCGAACCACTTATCCAAATGGTTACTTTCTTGATGCAGTTTCATGAAAACTATATCATTGATGATGAAGATGGCTTGGAAGGGCGTATGATTGATGCGGCTCACGAGATAGAGGATATAATCGAGTCCTACATTGCCAATCATATTGAGGCTCTTTGGGATGCTAACATCAGTTGGAAGGCTCACTTTGTATGGAGAGCTACAGAAAGTGATGCACGACTTGGATTCCATCACAAAACACGTGGCTGCTGCTGTTAAAGAGAAGGCCGGGAAAAAAAATTGCTCCTTCTTGTACCGAGGGTTATGCCTCCTATGATGTCATGAACGACATCATGGATAAGCTGACCAATCAGCAATCCAGTCGTCGGATCATCGCGATTACTGGTAAGACCACTCTTGCAAAAAGTATTTACGAGCATCCACTTATTGTGGAATACTTTGATATTCGAGGATGGATTACAGTCTCTCAAGAATTTGATTCAAAAAAACAAAATTGTGACCTTTTCAAGTGTGGTTAAGAGTGGCGCCCAAGATTTGCAGGATATTGAGGGCACTATCAAGGACTATGTAATGTGGTGGCTCTCAAATGATACTATGGTTTGCTTTTTTATTTTATTTTTCCTTTATAACTGCCTCTTGTTTCAGTAAAGTACAAAGCATTTGGTGGTTGAGCATTTTTAAGCTCAAATCATAAATTCTATATTTCATTGGGTTTTACTTTCAACCTCTGCACTTAGAGCATAATTGTAAATTATAAAATAGAATTTATTATTACACTTAGGCTTTCTCTAAATTAGAACAACTTGTAATTTATGAGAGTTTCTATTGATGAACGGAGCCGAGTCTGATCCGAACTTATTATATTCCTTAATTAGATGTGTAGACAAGCTAAATGAGCCTTTATCAAATTCGTCTAGTTACAAAATGAGCACATATATAATCTTAAATTTGACTCTCTTATCCATAATAACAAGCCACAACTTGAAGTTTAACGAGTCAACCTATGAAAATTATTTTTTTAGTCTTAACGAGTCAACTAAGCCGAACTTGAGTCTCCTCTAAACGAGTTTGAAGTGGGCTCATTTATCAAATTACCCGAGCTCACAAGCAACCCGTTTTATTTTACAACTATGTTCATAATTTATTATTATTTATTCACTTTCATTTCTTGAAGTTTACTCGCGGCTTGCGGGCTGCCGTTCTTTCCCCCTACGTGGACTTCTCCCTTAGACCTGTGGCTGCCATGGTGGGCAGGCAGGCGGGCGAGCGACGGACACGGTGGCCGCCTGGTGGTGGTCGGTGTTCCCGAGGTCCGGTTTCTACCTCGTCGGCCCCTTTCGACTCTGGTGTTGTGTGCTTGGAGGCGGCCGACGGGTGCGGCTTCCCAGTGGGTTGCGGTCATTGGCTGGGATGGGAGAGGGTAGGGTGATGTCCTGGTGGTTCCAATTCGGTGGTGACTTCCTGAGTAGGATTGCGTCTTTGGTCCGATTCTAGATAGCCGTTAGAGGACCTTGTGTTAGGCTGGAATTCGATCCCGTTTGGATGGTTGCTTTTGTTGTCGGCTCGCTTGATGATTGTGAGTGGCTCAGCTTGTAGAGGAGAGGGCGTTAGTTTATCTATTAGTTTTTTTTGTTTTGTATCATGTGTGTTTTGTTTCTTTTCTCTCCTTTTGGGAATGTGTTGTTTGCATTCTCCACTCGTGACAAGTTTTCTCATGTCGGGAGCTTGTTAGTGTCTATGCGACATTTGGGTTTGGCCTCCCACTAAATTCGGCTCAATAGTTGTCTCAGTCAGTTGTTGTTGGCAGGTTTCTAGATGTATATATGTATTTTGTTCATAAAAGTTCTTA
>BKCP01010626.1:1134423-1166761 GCA_008636005.1 Striga asiatica | reverse complement strand
AATCAACTCAACATTAACCCAAACAACAAAGTTTTGAAATGATATTGAATTTTTGTTTTGAATAACGTCCTTATTTTTAATATAATTTTGATGCTAAAATCGTAATAATATTTAATGATTTTAATATATAAAATTTATTTAAACAAAAAATTATGCAACAAAAACAACATAATAAATACTTATAAAAGATCTAAATATTTTCAACTATTTGTTTACCTATGTTTTAACAAAACGATAAATCTTGTAAAAACATGATAACTTAGTTGAGAGGTGAATTTTATATAATAAATAACTTCCAAGATACATACATAACTTTAATTAAGAGAAGACACCAAAATATTACCGAAATCATGCACACGTGGAATATATACATAATCTAATAAACTAGAAAAATGGAAGAATTCATTTAACTAGATCATTATTTAAGAAAAATAAACTCTTGTATTTAGAACTAGAATTAGATTGCACCTTAGTTTTATTGGATTGAATTTTGTCCCACAAAAATCGTCATTGTTTAGTGGTTTGTATTTTCAAATTTTGGTCGCAAAGCTAATAGAGTTAACGAATCTTCACGTGACCATTAGGTGATTAATATCAAGTTGCGTAATTTTTTAATTATTAAGACTTAAATTATTGAAATTTTTCATTCAATTATTAATAAAAATGTTCATGACATTTTAACTATTATTATTATTATTATTTTATTTGAGCAATTAATTTCAAGTTGAGCGTTGTATAAACGATTATAATTCAAAATTTTATAAATAAAATATTTTATTTATTGATATTATTCAAGATTCTTAAATACTTTTATGATTTTCTCAATAAAATTTATGAGTTTATTTAACCATAAGTATCCTATCAAATAAGATAACTGTTTCAACAATATTTATTTAATTTTACAAGTTTATTAATAACTATAAGTAAAATATTTAAAATCGATGTTGTTTGTCCTCATAACGACCACAAACTATATAAATATTTTCTTTTCAAAATAACATATAAAAAAATAATAAATTATGTAATAATATGAGATATAATATTTTGAATAATTATTTTGCAACCTAAACTTTTAATCTACTCAATTTTTTTACGTAAAATAAGATTAGAATAATTTTATGAAATGATACTAAAACTCGGTCTAATTTTTTTCATGTCGAATGGGATATTAGTTGAGCAGCATGATTTTATTTTGATCATACAATTTTCTACGAATTAATTAAGATATCTAAAGAATCGTGATATGTCTATACGCAGAAAATTATTTATTTTTACCAATAATTATATCATATATCACCATTACTAATCTATTATTAATAAATATAAGTAATAAAATTGGAATCCATAATGTTGTTCTCATAACACCCATAAAGTAAAGAAACAGTTTTTATCTTTCAAAATAACCTATAAAAAGTAATAATTTTTGTAATAGTATGAGAGATTAATTGTTGAATGGTTGTTCGAAACTTCTAATCAACCCAATTTCTTTGCTTAAAATAAGGTTAGAATAATTTTATGAAAATGTATAATACTAAACCCAGCCTATTTATTTTCATGTAATGAATGAGAAAATTGTAATTATATATAATAAAATAGAACGATGTACAATTAATTGATATATAATAAGACATATGACCCAAAAGGTTCCATACTTAATTTTATGTATTCTTTAACAAATATAAAAGTTATATATATATATATATATATATGTATACACATATATAAACATATAAAATAACAATATAAAGGAAACAATAATAAATTTGACAAATAATATTAAAAATCCGCTTAAGTTGTAACACTTATTAATAAATATTAAAAGGTAACATTAAAATGTTATAGATAATAAAATAAAGATATAACTTTTAAAACCTGTACTTGTCGATGTAAACGAGTTGAGTCACTATTAGAGGAATTAAGAGAGCTAATATTGGCTTTTTGGTGGATTCAATTTCTTAACGCAATTCAGGTGTTATTAAACGCTTGTTAATTTTTTGTTCTTATTAATTCTAAGTGTAAGTTTAGGTGATAGACAATAGTTATTTGTACTTTTATCCATCATTATCTTCAAATTAATTAAAAATATATAGTGAATCATGATATGCTTATATACGTTGAAAATTAATTATTTTTACCAAGAATTTATATCGATATAGTACCATTACTCACCTATCTATTAATATGTATTATTATAATAAATCAACTTTATTAAAAAAATGTACAAAGTATCTTTTTTTAATATTTGATAATAATATTAATTAGAAAATTGTAATTATACATAATATAATATAAAGATGTACAACTATAATAGATATAATAAGACATATGACCAAAAAAAGTTATATACTTAGTATTATGCATTTTTTTTAACAAATTTAAAAGTTAAGAACAATATAAAGTAAGAAAATATTAAATCTGATAAATAATATTAAAAATATAATTAAGTTGTAATACTTATTAATACATATGAAAAAAAGTAATAACTAAAAACGTTATAACTAATAAATACAAATATAAAACTTTTAAAACTTGTACATATCGATGTAAACGAGCACGATTGCTACTTTTTTTGTGCTTATTAATTATAGGTGTAAGTTTTAGGTTATTGACAATAGTTATTTGTACTTTAATCTATGTAGGTTAGAGATTTTAATTTTTTTAAAAATAAATTGATTATTGTAAATTTAAATAATTTTTTATTTGTTATTAGCTTTTTTAATATAATATATAAATATTATATTGCATATAAAAATAATACTTATTTCCATTAATATGTAGGGAAAGTAATTCAATTGAGAAATTAATAGGTAACCTCAATATAAAATAATGAGTGACTTGTAAGAAAATTATATGGACTAAAAAGTAGATGTTTTAATATATTTTAAAAGAAAAATTATAAAGACAATTAATAAACAAAAAATTACTACATAAACATTTTAATGATTGAGAAAGAATACAAAAATTCCATATTATAATGAAAAATCCAACAGTAAGGTATTCCACAGAAAATACCAACAAATATTTCATTGGTATAGTTTCTATTGAAAAGATTCACTGGCTATTCCAATGGTGAGTAAATTAAATTACATTGAAATTTTTGTGGATTTAATATCTCAATTACTAATATTAATTTTTGTGTGAATTTATGTTGGATTTTTTTTTTTTTTTCAGCCATATTTCAACCATTAAAAGAATTGTCACTGAAATTGGGAAAAACAATGAAAGTTCCATTGAAAAACTAGCTGCAGTGGCGAATCCAAAATAATTTCATGTTAAGAGCACTATCTAATTAATACAAAAGTATTGCATCAAAACAACATAATGTCATTACAATTTATAAAGTATACTTTTCTTAATTTGTCAACTTTCTCATATGTATTACTTTTTTTAACACATCAATACAATCACAATAAGTTCAATAATATTGAAAAAAAAAAGCATAGTTTTTCTCAATTCGACATAAGAAAATCATAAGAAAATAATACATTTTTCAAAATCTTTTTATGAACAAAAATTTTATGTTGTAGTATAGTTGACTAGACAATATAATAGATGATTGTATAAATTACGAATATATAACTAGAATTCTACATACACTTAAAAAAGACTTAAAATATATTTTCTAAAATTAGATAAAAATTATGTCGCAAAAGAGAGATAATAAGATATCATCAAGAATAAAAAGAAAAGAGAGAAATAGAGCGTAAAATTGTAAACTTTGATATCATATTTTCTTTAGTCGAATTAAATTATAATTGGTTGAGTTGTAAATTAATCATTATTTGTCTTTATTCTTTTAATTCTATTTTCTAGATAGAGGACATGATTAAAATTATGAAAAATATCCCCATAATATTTGTTAGATATCTTATGCTATTTGTTTTGGGATGATGCCAGTTTCGGGACTATTGGACAAACATGGGTATGCACATGATTGCAACAAAATATTTATGTTATAATTTTCATTGAAAAATTCAAACGAAAATTGTAACGTTGAAATATTCGTTAGAATTGTTGTCGAAATTTCGTTTCCATTGGAATTTCATCATTTTCTTGTAGTAAAAGTATGACTCCAAATCAAACTACAAAATTTGCACTATATATAATATTGTGTGCAGTTAATTGTTTTGAAAATTTATAAATAATGTTACAAAATATAACATATTTAATGTAATTATCATTTAATTTATGATAATTAGTAATTAAAAAAAATACATATAAATTGAAAAGTCCTTAAATATTTTATTAGTATTATAATAATTAAAGAAGAGGCCAGAATGATGTTCTACTGAAAAGGTAATATAATACTAAACAAGATGTAAAAATGATGTTCTACGTAATAAAAAGGTAAAACTACACAACGAGAAAGCTTATAACTGATATTCCACCCAAAATAAAAAAAAAATTGATAAAATTAATAAATGTCATATATCAATTGGAGCTAGCGAATGATAAATGTAAAATATACTTGAGATGCACATATATAAAAAATATATTTATTTTTTTATCTTAGAAATCGGAATGTTACTCATAATTTTTTAGTTAAAATATCAATTAATTTACACCATTAAATTTCTTAATTTTGAAATACTTAATTTTTTTTTGGTTACCCTTTTATATGTAATATATCATATCATTTCTTTCCCATGATATTTGATTTTACCAATGTTTTGTAAATAAAATAAAAATAATATAATTATAATATATATATATATATATACCAATACCAATTAAAATAATAAATAGACCTTAAAAGAATCTTATAAAATAATTATAGATCCATGTTAAATTAATTTTATTAATTATAAAATAATATTAGATAAACTTGTGGTATATTTTTCTGACATAGATTTGAAATATTCATACTAAAGAAAAAGTCAACTAGATGTAATTGTACAACTATTACCAATATTAAATATGTGAATTAAAAGAAAAAATAAATCGGTTATATGTTAAACTATTATTCAATTATTGCTTGAAAGGGAACACCATAATGGTTGTAAAATGTATTTTTTGTGAATATAAACATGAATTAGTTACTTAATATTTTATCAGAACATGGAAATAAATTCAAAACTTTTTAATATTATAAACAATATAAAACTACATTTTTATCAAGTATATTATTACTATCAAACACATAAAAAGAATGCATTGCATATATATATTCTCTAAATCTTTCAAGAAATAAAATATTATTTGTGAATAAAAAAAAAAAAACAAGTAAACCAATAGTAATGCAATGAGGAAAAGAAAAATTCTGAATTTTTTTAGAAAAGTATGAATACTAATATCAAGAAACAAATTTTTAAAAAAATTACTACTTTTTTGGTTGCTAGCATTTAAGTATATGTTCTCTATAAGAAATTAATTCTCATAAATAATGATTCGATATTATCATAAAATAGATCACAAACTTTAATAATGACTTCATAATAATAAAGTTTACAGATGACTAAGAGTATCATAATATAGTATAATTCAAATTATTCTCATCTGAAATATTTTACTTCTAAATATTGTCTCATTATTTTGTTTTGTTTTGTTATTACTGAAGAATCAATAAAGGATCTTTATCTTGAATTTTGTAAGAATTAGTTATGATACAAAGATTGGACAATAAATGCAATAAATATTATTAGACACATAAATATTGCAAATCCGAAAGAATATGGAAGGTATCTATCTTCCAAATTAATAACACGGAAAAGAGAATGTTTAATACTGATTAAAATATTTTTGAAAAACATACATACCCGTTTGAGTTTAGAGATGAAATTCGTTCCCACCCCATGGGGTAAGTACCAATTTGTCTATGTGGGGAGAGAGAGAGAGAGAGAGAGAGAGAGAGAAATGTAGTAGTTTATACAGTGATTTAAAAGAAATATCAAGAATTTTAATGACACAAATATCAAGAAATTTAATGCTACAATTGTTTATTTCACAGAGATACTTATGAACTATTAGTAGAAATACCTTATAATGATCATACAATCATAAAGTTTGACTATATATTTGGCCAAAGTATTTCTAAGTGTTGAATAAAACAGATGTTTTGCAAAATTAATTAAGAAGAATTTTGCAATACTATTGATGTATCAGAATTCAGAGTATAAATGTTTCTTATGAGAACATCAAAATCAAAATAAAAGAAAATGACTCTTGAATCTAACATAAATAAATAAAAGAACTCATGCATCTATAATATACATTATTTCCTTATTTAGTCATTTATTGTTTTTTCATTAGGAACTCATTTTTCATATATTTTTGTTGGAGTTGTAATATGATATTTAAATCTTTTTATATTATGACAACATTTTTTTATTTAAGATAAAATGCATGAAAAGTTTATTTATTCTACATTTTATTTTGTTCCTGCAGTCAAATGTGTAATACATTAATTAATTTATCTTACTAAATTTAATCGGTAAAAAACATTCGTCGCCACGTGCACTTTACTAGTATTGATAATAGTCGAGTTGAGTTAATGTTGAGTTAGATTTGAGTTAAAAAAAGATTGGTTAAAAATGATTGGTTTTTTTAACATATTTGTATCCAAGCATCACATTTTGCTTGTTAACTAAACGAATTCGAACTCAACATGTTTATCAGTCTAGCTCGAGTCTTAATGAGATGAGATAAGGCGAACTCACAAGCAACTCGTTTTGTTTCACAACTTTATACATACATGCTACACAAATGTACAATCTACGCAGATAGTTTTCCCGAACTGAAATGATAACATTTGCAAATTGTTCCTGATTTAATGAGCCTGTTAATTAAATCATGATTTAATTCTTAATCGTGACTAAATAAAAAAAATGTAAATAAAAGAAATAAGTACTTTTGGGCTTAGTACAGCTACCATATATTATCTGTGGTCTGACCAAATGAATTCAATAATTGAAATATTTTACATCATTTTCAATAATGTCCAGCTGTATTATAATTTATAATTCTGTTAGCTTTACACCTGTTGATTATTTTTCTTCTTCTTCTTTGTTTTTTCAATCAAGAATGAATATATGTCTTACGTTCATATTGTATATGATCCATGCAAAGAAGCCAATGATTAAATAACGCGTAGAAATTGTAAAAAGATAGGTAACCATAGCAAGATAGCAGTAATTGATAAAAAAATTATATTAACAATTCCCCCTTTTTTATTAATTGATTGAAGCTGATGTTTATTGATTAGCATGTTAAAGTTAGCTAGATGAGTCAATTTATGAATCTTGTGATATTTTTTCAATAAATATAATATATATGAACTAAAATATGCATAGATGGTGTATTGAAAAAATCAATCTATGCCCAATTTTAGTTTAAAATTATTTAACAATAAAACTTTTTTATATTAGTTACACTAGTGAAATCTAAAAGAATGCAAGCCAGAACTGCTAAATATAAATATCCAATATGTGCTCCATAAATTAATTACTTTTTAAATATCAATTGATATATAATGTGACCATTCATATTATTTTAAAGTTGAGTTAATCATTTGTACCAAAAAAATAAAAAAAAGTTGAATTATCACTTCTCGATTCTTCCTTATATATTAATACTGATCTTTTCCAATCTTAAGTGGCAGTGTCTATGATTCTGACTTATTCATGAAACTAATTAGAATTTTGCCTTTGCTTTAAAATTTTAAATCTTGTGTTTGTTCAAGCAATTAGTTGGTACTTTTTGAAAATCAGATTTCCTTGATCAACGCTTCCCTCCAACTGTCCCCCACAAACAATTTGTCTTTGAAAATGCATATATAAGTTTCTACTTTCTATCAAGTGCTCATAATTAGTTAAAAATATTTAGAAAATCAATTATTCAGTAGAAGTCTCATAATTTATAAATTGGTTAATTTTAGAATAATTTTAGCCGAATATAGTTTAAATTTATTAGCTTTGGAATATTTTTGGCCGAAAATTCACAATTCGAGTGGAATTTGATGGGGGCACGCCGCACATGCATGTTAGTGTGCATATTTTTAGCCGATGTCAATTTTCAGATGAAAATTCCGGTTTGTATTTTATTAAATTTCCTAACCAAATTCAAATTTCTTGACAAATTTTTAATCGAATTAAATTCCAGACGATTTTTTTGCTTAAATTTGGATTTTCGACAAAACTACCCTGAATCTAATTAATTTTAATAATTATGAAATTACCATCAATTAACTGGAATTTTAATAATAAAACTAATGATCATGAAATAAACATCTCAAAATTATGGTATTATTAATGAAATCACAAAATTATGAGGAGGCTATGTAATACATCGACTTGCCACACATTTTTAACAAAAATGAAGAATGTATATTTTTATTATAAATTGTAATATTTTTTTATATTATTTTTTTTAGGTATAACATTTCAATTTAAAAGTATGTCTATCGATTCAAATTGTATGATTATCTAACTATTAAATTTTTCTAGCAACATAATAATCTTACTAAAAATATTTATCCTACGCTTCTATATATTTATAATAGATACAGATTAATAAGTTCATAAAATGACATAACAAGATATTAACATTTCACTAATTGCTATATTATTGCTCAAAGTAATATGTCCATAAAATGATGTGACCTAATTAAAATTTCATAAACTGCTATTATGCTTGAAAGATTAACAACAACAACAACAATACTAATAATAATAATAATAGTAATAAATTAAGTATAAATTTTTCCAACTAAATTGCAATTTTCTTGTATGTATGAAAGTAATTAATAACGAATTTCCAGTGTGTGCATTTTCATGCAAAAGCAATTCTACTCGACCAAATCCTCTAAATTGTCCCTCGAAACCCACTATAAAATCCCCACCTCCTAACAACCCTCTTTATCCACCTTTCATAAATTTTCCCAAAAATAAAAACAAATAGACAAAAAAAAATAAAAAAAAAATGTCCCGCTTTAGAGACATCCTCGCCGGAAAACTAAACTCCGGCGACAACCCAGCCACCCGAAAGAAAAAACTCATCCTCGCCGCCCTCTCCTCCGTCCTCCTCCTCGCCGCCGTCGTCGGGACCGTCGCTGGAGTCCGATCAAATCGAAAAAACCCCGACCGGCCAGAAAGCATCAAAACATCTCACGCGCTCGCCTCAGCAAAATACCACTGCACCACCACGCGCTACCCCGACCTCTGCTTCTCCACCTTATCCGACTCCATTAATGACGGCCGCCGGAACTTGACCTCGCATAAGGATTTCATCCTCGTAACGCTGGAAAAAACCATCTCCGCCGCGGAGAAAAACATATTAAACGTCGAGAAACTGCTCAACGACACCCGCCGGAAGTTCACGGAGAGGGAGAGGCAGGCGCTGAACGACTGCCTTCAGGAGACTGGCCTGACACTGGACGAGCTCCGGTCAACTGTCGCCGAGCTGAAAGAGTACCCGTCGGTCAGTAAATCGATCGCCAGCCACGCGGATGATCTGAAAACCCTACTTTCCGCCGCCCTTACAAATCAGGTGAGGATCTGGAAATATTTTGAAAAAGTGGAGAAAATAGTTGAAATTTCGTAATAGTGTGAACAAATGGTATAAAATTGATAGATTCGAAAAAAAGAGATTTCTTGGTTGATTTTCACTGAAAAGACCTATATACCCTTACTAAATTACTGATATATATATATATATATATATATATATATTTTTGTTTTTTTATTATTATTTTTTTTTTAACAGGATACATGCCGGGAGGGATTTTCGTACACCGAAAAAGAGAAGCACGATCGGGAGGTCTTCGTCGACGGCGAAGTCCTCCACGTGGAGAAGCTCTGCAGCAACTCCCTCGCCATGCTAACCAACATGACCAACGCCGACGTGGCCGCCGCTGCCGCCGCCGGCACCGGCGGCGGGAGGAGGCTCCTGGAAGCGGGGGGATGGCCTGAGTGGCTGTCCGCCGGCGACCGGCGGCTGCTGCAGACGAGCAATTTTACCCCGGACGCGGTGGTGGCGGCGGATGGCAGCGGTGACTACACCACGGTGGCGGCAGCGGTGGAGGCGGCGCCGGAGAAGAGTGATAAGCGGTTTGTCATCCATATAAAGGCCGGGGTGTATAGGGAGAATGTGGAGATCGGGAAGAAGAAGAGGAACATAATGTTTATCGGGGATGGTCGGAATAATACGATCATCACCGGCAGCCGGAACGTGAAGGACGGGAGCACGACGTTCAAGTCGGCGACGGTTGGTGGGTATACAGTTCCCTACTTTTTTAACTTTTTTTTTTTTCTTTTCAGAATAGGACCATTATCTAACTATATAAATAATTTTGACTAATGCATACTTTATCAAAATAATATATCAAACGAAAATTAATTAAAATTAAAAATAATAATTATTTTTGAAAAAATTGAGTGCTACAATATTGTTCATATTTTCAGAATAGTGCAAAATTGGAACTTGAAATTATCAATAACTAAAGATATCATTTTAATTTTGTTACAGTTTTTGAAATTTGAAGTTAATTTTGAAAAATAAAAGGATTTCAAGTGAAATGACTGACATGTCTAGCTTATAATTTTAATTTTTTGTGTGTCTTTAGCAGTGGCGCAGTTTCTTGATCTTTTAATTTGCACCTTTTTATGTATAAAATAAAATAAAAAAACAACGTTTTAATAATCAATATCATGTCCTCCAATTGCGCCTAGTTTCCTGTCAACTATCTTTGTCATGATATAGAGACAATATTTCACCTAACATCTTTTAAATTATAATATAAACAAAAATATAATATTTTATAATATAAATATTTTTTTGAAAAAACAATATAGTTGGAAAATGGTTAAGCAGAGATGTATTTCAAATAATTGCCTACAAATTGTTTATAGACATGTCTCTTTATATCCGTGTCCGTTTTGATTGATTAAATATATATATATGCTTAGGAAATTACAAAAGTGTCTATAATTATTAAAATTGACCATTTTAATGATAATTTTGGACGAATTTTGAAAATATTATCTCTAATTTTTTAAAATTTTACGCTATGACAAAACTTTTTATCCAAAATTTGAATTTCAGGCCCAATTTAATTGAACCTATGTGCTGTGATGCGTCAATTTCTAATGGAAGGAAGATTCCAACTTGATATTGACATTCCATGCACAAGTGTCCCATTATATTTCAGGCCAAAATTGAATCTCACAAAAACTATTTTAAATTAGTCAATC
The DNA here is from genome assembly GCA_008636005.1 of Striga asiatica. NCBI lineage: Eukaryota > Viridiplantae > Streptophyta > Magnoliopsida > Lamiales > Orobanchaceae > Striga > Striga asiatica. The sequence continues at coordinate 1,155,575 of BKCP01010626.1, read as the reverse complement.
TGAAAAATTGAAAATTCTAGTTGGTATAAAATTTATGAAATTATAGGATTTTTTTTTTATTATATTTTTTTCTAATACAATGTCCTCACATTGTCATTGATTAATACAATGTGCATATAAATTACAACTTTTTTTACAGCAGAGCTCAAGTAGGAAAAGGATAACCTTAATTAACGACCTATGGTTTCTACCATTAGTTGTCTGGCACTAATTTTTCAAATACAAAATCTTGAAAATGATAGTTCAGGTTTTCTGAACTGAAAATGCTACATGTACATAATAAATGTACATAGAAGTGTATATAACACTCACATAGAGTGGGGTCCACTTAATTTTTTATTTTTGATGGGTCCCACTAAATGTGAGAGTTATGTAAATCTTTATGTACAATATTATGTATTTGTAAGATTTCTCTTTTGAATTTACCCAACTGTAAAGTTCTCCCTGTTTTCAAAACGAATGATTGTTATCAACATGATGTCAAATGTTATCCAGCTGAGTTCACATTTTAGCAGAGTATTGACTATTAGGAACAACTACTTATTCAATCAGTTCTAATTAAAAAAAAAAATGTTAATAATTCACTGATTTAGTTAGTTTAGTACGTATAGGTCCTACTTGGAAAATAAGACTGTTGGGCTTTCTCTGTTTTCCTGTCCTTCAATTAAGCTTACATGGAGAAAATATTTCATTTCTTTTGTTTTATATTCTACTTTCTGTTACATTTTATAACTATTAAACGAATCCAACCGTTTGCCAAAAACAAATCGTTTTTGTAAAACCTCAAACTCAACTACTTCATTTACTTAAACAAGTCAGTCTCAAAAATCGAATCGAACTTGTTTATTAAATGAGTTAGGGGGAGCATTCATTTATAATTTTGTTTTATTTCTCAAGGATTGTAAACAAAATTATTGAGTCGAACTTGTTTGCGATTGGACATTTCATGTTCGTGAACAACTCGTTTAAAACTTTAGGTTCATTAAACGAGCCGAAACGAGTTTTCACGAGCTTGAACAAGCCGATCGAACTCGAGCTGAGTGTTTGGCTCGTTAATCAAACAATCTCGACCTCAAACATAAACTACTCACACCGCTAGTTACATATCACATTTCATTTCGTTGAATGATATCGTGTGTATACACATGTCATTCATCCAACAGAATGAACAAAAAATGCAGATGCAGCATGAAATCGGAACACTGGAATCTGAAAGTGATTATTACGATCGAATTAAAATTTGCCTTTCAAGAAAATTAACATTAACTGAATCGAGTTTTATAATTCTGCAGCCGCGGTCGGAGCAGGGTTCCTCGCGCGGGACATCACCTTCCAGAACACGGCGGGCCCGGCCAAGCACCAGGCCGTGGCCCTGCGCGTGGGGTCCGATCTCTCGGCATTCTACAGATGCGACATGCTCGGATATCAGGACACGCTGTACGTCCACTCCAACCGCCAGTTCTTCACCAGTTGCCTCGTCATCGGCACAGTCGACTTCATATTCGGCAACGGGGCTGCAGTTTTCCAAAACTGCACCATCCTCGCCCGCCTGCCCGACCCTAACCAACGCAACATGGTCACGGCCCAGGGCAGAATCGACCCGAACCAGAACACGGGCATCGTGATCCAGAATTGCCACATAGGCGCCACTCCAGACCTATTTCCGGTCCGAAGCGACTTTCCGACCTACCTCGGGAGGCCATGGAAGGAGTACAGTAGGACGGTGATCATGCAGTCGACGATCGATGATGTCATCCGGCCGACCGGGTGGCACGAGTGGAATGGCGAGTTTGCGTTAGACACGCTTGTTTACTTGGAGTATCGGAACACGGGTCCCGGGGCAAATACGACGAGCAGGGTGACGTGGCGTGGGTTTAAGGTTGTTACGAGCGCGGATGAGGTGCGGCCGTACACGGCAGAAAACTTTATCGACGGCAGAAGTTGGCTAGGAGGAACCGGGTTTCCATTTTCTCTAGGGTTGTGAAACAAATTGAGCTAAAATAGTTTTGTATTTTGAATGGAAGTATTTATTGTTGTTGTTGTTGTTTTTTTTTTTTTTTTAATTTTGATTTATTTNATTTTGAACATGTATGAAACTATGTATGGTATGTCCTTGTTTGATAAATATGTCATACATAATAATAAGGGAAGTGTTATAGGTACATAGAGATTTACATAATACTGACATTGAGTGGGATCCACTAAAAATAAAAAATTAAATAGACCTCACTCCATGTGAGTGTTATGTACATTCATTAATATCCAGAAAAGTCAACTGCATTAAATGTCATTACTATTTCGGTATTAATATTTTATTTAATTGATTTATTTATCTATATATATATATTATAAGAATTACCATTTTTAAAAAATGGCAGGTCAACTATATGGTCAAATTCTCTCATCTTTAATTATTTTCCATTAATTATAATTTATTTATTTATTATTTTCTTAGCAAAAACGAACCAACATTAATTGATTTCCTTAAAATGTGGAAGTTGTTGCTTTATTTTTGTACAGAAAATCGGGCTTCATTATAGAAATTTGTTCAATTGCACAATGAATTTGCTATGATATAATTATTTTTTATGGGAACTTTTTTTTTTAACAGAAAAATATGGCATTTCAATAAGATTTTCGATTTTTTAAGACTGATTGTTATCATGCTATGAAAATATACCTTAACAAATTATACACGTGTTGTATACATCAGTTAATAGAAATATAGAATCCTCATATTTTTATATATATGCATGTGATTTTCTATTACCAAATTTAATTGATAGTTGTTGTGTTATAGGTTTTTCATAATTGTTACTTGGTTGTTGTGATATTTAGTTTGGTTGATGTCGCAAAAATTCTAATCTATATATATAATAAGAATAATCATTATAATGCAAATTAGAAAAATATTGATATTAGAAGCGATTGAGTTCATGACTTTTCTTAAATCAAAGTTGTTTAATTAATATACAAAATTAAATTCTAGAAAAATATATGTGTATATTTTGTACATTATTTATACACTATTTAATTTTAGTTTTATTAACATATTTTAAATTGATTACTTATATAAATAATACCAACGTGCATTAAATATATTTCATTACATAAAATAAAAAGAACAAGAAGACGTGCAACTTCTATAAATTTATAAATCATAATGACATTATATGGCAATAGAGTTTATAGTAAAATAATAATTAACTATTATATAGTAAACAAGAATAAGTAAAATTATTATTTACTCTTATATCAAGGAATAAATATATATAATAAAATTAAATTTATATCAGTATAAATGTCTTAGTGAGATAATATATTAATTATTTTACAAGTTAGCCCTAACATGCTCACGCTTAATGTTCTGACTAATAAGACACCGCTGATTAAAAGATGTGAAAAATAGATTACAATCCTATTTTTTAGACTTAACGGTGATTAAAAGCGGTGAAAATGGATGATAACTGTTGGTAATATTTTTGGGCAAGTAATAACCGAGTTACCCGACTCGGGTCGTTCTCTAAGGAAGGTTAGCCGGATTAAATTGTATGTTTATTCAATTCACAAAAGAGAAAATATTCCTAAACATTCTAATTCAATTTAATAATGGGGTTTTAAACTAAATTAAAAGTACCATAAATGCTATCATTTTACTCTGAAAACCTTTCAAATGATAAAGTCGTTTTACTATTAAATACTTTCTAACGATAAAATCGTTTTACTCGTAAATACTTTCAAACTAAAATTTGTTCTACTAGTAAAAACTTTCAAACAAATAAATTGTTCTACTAGTTAAATACTTTCAAATTATAAGTTGTTCTACTAGTAAAAACTTTCAAACAAATAAATTGTTCTACTAGTTAAATACTTTCAAATTATAAAGTTTTAAGGAAGAAAAGAGAATAACTAAAATGACAAAGATAAGTTTTAATAAATGTAAAAGTCTAGGGTATTGGGGATAATCAATTCCTGTTTTATTAACATTTATCGGTAATTAAATTACTCAGTTAAACGATTCACTTAATTTACTCATCTAGAGGTTTATCCGTACTAACTCTCGTAATATACGAATAAACTTAAATAAATGAATTAGTGGAACGGTTAACACATAAACAATACGTTTCCGAACATGTCTATTCTAAACAAATCAAGTTCTATCAACTTCGCCCCTTTCGGTTATGAAATCGATTATGTAGATTAAAATGGTGATCAAACATTTAACCATAATATTAATAAAATTTGTAAAGATTGAGCAATAAAAATACTTATAAACGATAATAAACCGAAACGATTATCCCCTAACCCTAGTTAGGAAATTAGTTACTCATAGTAATTTTAACATACAAATTCTTATGTAAATAAACCATTATAAACATAAAATAAAAAGAAAACTTACTAGTAATCCACAAGCTAGAGCAAGTGCAAACTTAATGTCCAAACTTCAACAATCTTCAACAATTTAATCTTACAAATTCAAACTTACAAATGTAGTAAAAATAGAAATGTGGAAAGATAAAATGATATGGAAAAATTCCCTTTTCTTTTTCCTCCCCCTTTTTTTTTGATGATAATGTTGCTATTTATAGATATAAATAGCATACTAACATCAACTAACATCAACCAAAGTTCAACAATAATTCAACCACCAAGAAAAATGCAAGAAAAGGTCAAAGAAGATAGGAAAAATGAGAGAAAGGTTGGAATTTTCGGACAAAATCCGAGAATGAATTTTTCCGCGCGCATTCGCGCACGTCTCGGGCAGCTCTGCTTCTCGGGCTCGTTTTGGGCTCGTCCGAACTCGGAATTGAGTTCCGTTTTTTTCTACGCGTTGCTAACGAACCCCTCTATTCAATGATGTATGCCAATACAAATTTCACCCAGAATACAATTATCTAAGGATTTTTAACTTCCAAGGTGTCGGCAACTCGCTCGATTTTACTCTTCGGTTCCGTACGAACTCATCCGAACTCGAAATCGAGTTCCGCTTTTTCCTGTGTGTAGCTAACAAGCTCCTCTTTCCATTAATGTTATCATGCTCAATAACTTTCCAAAATCCTGCTCTTCCGAGATTTTCGACCGTTCTTTTATTTTACAAATACTCGAAAAATACAAGAAAAATATACAAAATTCCACACAAATACTTAAATATTACAATTTACTAAATAAAACTAAAAACTACCCAAAATCCCACAAACTTACTAAAAATACATAAAAATAATAATAAAAAACATTAATAAAAACATAACAAAAATAACACTAACAATAATCCTTTTCAGGCTTAAACAAGACTTAACGGTGATTAAAAGATGTGGAAAATGGATGATAACCCTTCTCAGACTTAAACGGACAGAGCCTGTGAAAATAATTGATTTAATATCTCTCTCGCATGCATCGCACGAGGTACGTGCTAGTTTAACAGAAAAAGTGATGAAGAAGTGGAAAAATGAATGTAATAATTAATTAATTTGGAGTTTGTAAATTTTTTTAGATAAATTGTAATGATGAAAATTAATGTGATATAAAAGTAGTAAATTAATGAGTATAAATTATTGACAGCTAAAAATGTACTAGCAGATAAATAGTAAAATATATATAGTAATATTGTTTTGTATCTTTGAATTAGGTTTGATAAGATAGATAAGAGGAAGGGAATGGATGATTAGTTTCCTCTGAAGTCTGATGTACTAATATAAGCTTTGGACAGACAAATACGCGGTGTGCTGCCACAAAAGATTCCCTTTTGTGTTTTTTCTTCTTCTTCTTCCTTTTTTTTTATTTTTTTTTTCTCTAAAGGTATTTTACCTAAATTGTCAAACAATATTATAACAGCAACACCTATTCTTTATTTGATTCAAATTCGGGAAAAAGTAAAAATTCATTCGTGTCGACATGTGATGTGGAGTTTATTATCTGGCCCACTGAGTTTTCGCCACAATCAATGGCGAAAACTGATGAATTTCAGTTGGGCGTATGGAATATTTTTTGTCTTATTAGCTACTTATTTGTCTAGGACAAGAAAATAAAATGATACTATATTTGGTCGAGTTAGGAAGAATGGGAATTTTCTATTTCATTTGGTGATTAATTCAGTTAGATAATGACACGTGCATATAATGTTGTCATATTTGTATACACATTTTTTTATTTAACGAAATGAAACATGAGATTAAAGGCTTGTTTGGAAACATTTATTGAGAAGTACATCTTAAGATGGATTTTTTGAAAAGTGATTTCTCAAAAAATTTTAAATATAAACTTATTTGAAATCGACTTTTATGGGAGTTACTTTTTTAAAAGTCCATTTTGTTATCTACACCAAACATCTTTTTATATAATAAATGGACTTTTATAATCAAAAGTCCAATACAAAAGTGCATCCAAACATATACTAAATATCAAACTGCAACATGATATATGAACTCGGCCGGTAACGACCTTTTCCCAATATCATTTTTTTAGCACCACTTATAAATATTCTTATATATGTGAAGACAATTTTTTTCGAGTTTAAATGCTAATTTGAGTGCTTTGTTTGAGTCCTATATATCATCTTTTAACTTCGTAATATGTTTTTTTTTTCAAATAACAATGAGTAATTTTAGAATTTTATCCACGTCTATTATGAATATTTAAAATTATGAAACATTTTCTCTAATCTGTATGCATATACATAATTATTGGCAAAAAGTTTATGACAATTATTTTCATTTACCATTTATTTTTCGTTACATTTTATATTAATCAAGTAATTATATTTTTATTTATTTTATTACATAACAGTTAATACTAACTAATCATAAAGTCACATTTAATAATATTGAATTCTAGAACTTTTTTTCAAGCTATTTATTTAATATTTTTTCAGCTCTGACAGAAACTGGGGGAAAACAGGTGCAGACCACTATCATGAAACGCACCATGAGAAAATGGGGAAAAGCCTATATGAAGTCTAAGTGGGGTTCCATCCGAAAACCAATTAGTGGAAGGAGGAGTAGTCCATTAGTCTTATAAGGTGTGTCTATTTTCCATGTATGAACGATGTGGGACAACTCACAAGTGATATTCTAACAAGCTCATTAATCAAGTTTTTTATTAAAATTAGTTAATTATTTTTTATGGCATAACCAAACTCTTTAAAATTTCATACACAATTGTTATAATAATAATTTTAATGTTATTTTATATAATTAATTGGTCATAATCATTCAATTAATATTTTAAAAATTACATTATTGCAATCAATCCAAATTTATATGTAAGTTAAAATTTAAATAGTTTATATTTATAACGTTCGTTTTTGCTAATAATAAAATTTATAAAATGGACACGCTCGTGTATATTATAAATATTACATATGCACATATATAACATACAAAATTTTACTTGGATATGTGTTTGTGCACATAATCAAATAGTAGCTATATTATAAATATATTTTAAAATTTAGTAATATTTTTTTGTTAATTTTTTTTATATATAATATTAAATTAATTATTTATTCATGATTTTTGATTTAACATACTCATTGTATATATAAAAGTATAATGAAAAATAAAAACTAAAAACAATTGATATTCCAAAAAGGGAGACGCGTAAAATACTAACAATGGATTATAAAAGTATAAATGAAAAATAAAAACTAAAAACAATAGATACTCATACTCTAAAAAAGGGAGACGCGTAAACTATTAATAATAATAATCTAAAGCAATCAAATTCATTAGCATGCATAGTCATAGATTTATAAAGTCCCCAAACCAAATGACAGGATTTTAATTCATTGTCAACTCTTACAGAACCATCCAACAAAGCACACACAATTCTCAAATTCTATAAAAATCGCCCAAAATCGCACAATACACAAAACAAAATTACCCACTGTCAAAAAGATTCATATAAAAAGGTAAAATTAAATTTACAGCTATGGACACAGTACAGTCCTTCAAGGGCTACGGCAAAGTAGACGAGATCGAGGAATCCAATTTCCGACGAAAAACCCGGCGGCGCTTAATCATACTCTCCGTCTCCCTCGTCCTCCTGGCGGCCCTAATCGCCGCCGTAGTCACCGGAGTCGTGATCCACAACCGGAAATCCGGCCGCTCCGGCGGGATCCCGACCACCCCGGCAGCCGCGATCCGAACCGTGTGCGGCGTCACTCAGTACCCGGAAGCGTGCGCCGCCAGCCTTTCCGGAGCCAACTCATCAGATCCGGCGAAGATCTTCAGATTCTCGCTGACGGTGGCTGCCGACGCGCTGCGGAGGGCATCGACGCTCCCGGGCGCGTACGCCGCGAACTCGTCGGATCCGCTCGTGAAGGCCGCAGCTAGCGTCTGTGGCGCCGTCCTGGACGACGCCGTCGATTTCCTCAACGACGCGGCGGCCGCGGCCGTCTCCGACGGTGGCGGTCTGTTCTCGTCGGAGACTGTCGGCGACATGCGGACGTGGCTGAGCTCGGTGGTGACGGACCAGGAGACGTGCCTGGACGCGCTGGAGGAGGCCGGCGCCGCCTTCGCCGGCGAGGTCCGGAACCGGTCGATGGACGCGGCGGAGTTCGCGAGCAACAGCCTGGCCATCGTGTCGAAGTTTCTCTCGTTGCTCGGCGAATTCAAGATCCCGTTCGGCGGCCACCGCCGCCTGCTAGCGGCGGAGGAGGATTTTCCGGCTTGGGTGGCGGAGGAGGACCGGAGGATGCTGGCCGCGGCGAAGCCGCCGCGTCCGAACGTGACGGTGGCGAGGGATGGGAGCGGAGATGTGAGGACGGTGAAAGAGGCGGTGGAGAGAATTCCGAAGAAGAGCAAATTTAGATTCGTAATATATGTGAAGGCCGGCAAGTATACGGAAAACGTGGTGATCGACAAGCACCACTGGTACGTAACGATGTACGGCGACGGGAAGGAAGCCACCATCATCTCCGGCAGCAAGAATTTCATCGACGGCACTCCGACCTTCTCCACGGCCACCTTCGGTGAGTTTCTTTGTCTTTTTTTTTTTTATTATTTTTTCATTTTCATTCGCTGATAGAGATTTCATTAGAAAATTACTGACTCATAAAATCCAAAAGTTTTTTGCTAATTTGCTTATTTGCTATATGAAATGAGGTAATTAGTAATACACAGATAAAATCCTTCGTCCCTATGTCTGGCATTGCTATAATGGAAACTATGTTCTACATCGAGTTGTTAAATGAAATGAGCTCGATAAAACTTAAGTTCTGGTCACTACCACTGATAAACGAGTCCAATTTAAAGTTGTTTGTCTGCAGTTTTAGTTATGAGCCGTACTCATCTCTGCTCGATTTGATAATGACGCAAGCTCAATTCGTCTTGTTTATGCTGCAATAAGTGTGCTATTCAACTCACTCATGCTCATCAATCATCATCTTTCTTTTTCTTTTTCCTTTCACTTCATTTTTTGCTAATTTCATACAAATGATGAGTTTTCACTTTTAACTACCTGTACTCCACACCTCACCATATGGTCGCACTCTTTAGTCAAGTTCCCAATATTCGCTCCACCGAATTCTATGGTCAACATTTGCTTTTTTAATCAAAGAACAATTACATACTTTAAAATAAAAAATAATAATGGCTTCATATTTATTTTTTCCATTAAACTATTTTAAAGAATAAAGAATAACCGACTTGACCTGCAATTTTGGAACAGCCGTGACAGGAAAGGGGTTCATCGCCCGAGACATGAAATTCGAAAACACAGCTGGCGCCGCCAAACACCAGGCCGTGGCCCTCAGATCTGGGTCGGACCTATCCATTTTCCACCGGTGCTCGTTCGACGCTTTTCAAGACACGCTCTACGCGCACTCCAATCGCCAGTTCTACCGCGATTGTGACATAACCGGAACAATCGACTTCGTGTTCGGAAATGCGGCCGTCGTTTTCCAAAGCTGCCGGATCATGCCACGTCAGCCGCTGGCCAACCAGTTCGTGACCATCACGGCCCAGGGTAAAAAGGACCCGAATCAGAACACGGGGATATCCATCGACAAGTGCGTGTTGACCCCATTGGACAAGCTCACGGCCCAGACGTATTTGGGCCGGCCCTGGAAGGATTTCTCCACAACGGTCATCATGAGGAGTAGCATCGGCTCGTTTTTGAGTCCATTGGGCTGGATTTCGTGGGTACCGAATGTGGATCCGCCCAACACCATTTTCTACGCCGAGTCTCAGAATACTGGGCCTGGGGCGGGGACGGATAAGAGGGTGAAGTGGGCTGGGTATAAGCCCAGTTTGCCCAAGGCCCAGGCCGCGAGGTTTGATGTGGAGTCCTTTATTCAGGCCTCGACGTTTTTGCCGGCGGCAAATGTGGCTTATGAGCGCAATTGATTAAAATGGGGGGATTATAATATAATATAATAATACTACACTTTCTCTTTTTGTTTTTTAATTTGCATGTTTTTATTTATTATGTATAACCCATGATGATGATAGATTGTACCTTTGATTTGGGGTTGTGAGATTTGAATTTGAACGTACAACTCCAGTTATTAGAATGTCCTTTTTAGATATCTGCTTACAGGGCTTTTTTGTAATTAATTCAGGTCATAATATAACTATATGTTTGATGTGGTGTTGCAATTATCGAGTGCATAATCGAGTCTACGCTTACATTTTGCATTCATCTAATCACATGTATATATTTTGTTGTTTGACAAAATTATAGGCAAAAATTTAAAATTGGTCCTATAATTTTGTTATTGTCCAAAAAACCACTCCGATATTGACTACTTTCAATTTAGATCTTATAATTTGTATATTTCATCAATTTTAATCATTTTTTATCCGCACCTTGGATTACAAAGTGACATGGCATGAAAAAAAGACCAAAGTTGATGAAATCGACAAATTATATGACCAAAATTGACGTGCCACGTAGATCATAATCACGCCATGTAACATTAAAAAACTGACCCATCATGCCACGTCACTTTTTAATCCAGGGTGCGGATAAAAAAGACCAAAATTGATGAAATCGACAAATTATAGGACCTAAATTGAAAATGGTCAATATCGTGGTGGTTTTTTGGACAGTTGCCAAGTTATAGGACAAATTTTGAAATTTTGCTCAAAATTATAAGTGAAGGAAAAGTTTTTTTTTTTTTTCTTTTTTCTTTCTTTTACCAAAAGCATAGTGCCTATTTTAGTAAGTCATTTAATTTTGAATTAATTGGTGTAAGGAAAAAAATTGAATTTATTATTTATATTATTCATTATTAAATCGTGTTTTAAATTTGCCTAGAAATTATGACATGAATATTATATAAATATCATATTCGTATTGATCTAATATATATAACGTTATATAATATACGGACGAATATCATTTGTACCTCAATAATAAATTGTATATTTTTTTTCACACCACATTTTCAATAAACTTTTTTCGTCCACGTAATTGAATTATGTGGTCCTACTACGTGATCGATGATCACACAATGTCTGATTTGATAGCACCATATAGCAGTTTTGCTATGGGTCATCAAATGACACGATTTTATTGAACAATCCACAATTATTACTAAATGATGTATTAGCGTATATCCTACAATAAATACATTTTAGATATGTGTCACTCTATCAAGTTACAAATGTCTTCATAAGGAACACATCCTCTGGCTCTATAAATTTTTTATATAAAGTGTAAAACATAAGTTTTGCAGTGATTTAAAAAATTTACCATATCATTTGTGATAAAAATAGTTATTTTCGTTATAATATAATATGAAACAATTTATTTAAGGATTAAATTTACTAAACGAGTCTAATCGAACTTTTATAAACTCAATCGAGATGAGCTCCAGACCGACATTTTGTTATTTTATTAAATGAGTTGAGTCGTCAAATTTATTACACATGTACAAACTTGGATATAAGCTGCTCGACCCGACTCGATATTTTATTAACGAGTTGAGACATCTAATTTATTAAATATGTACAAACTTAGATATAAGCTACTAGACTCGATTCGACTCAAATAATATTATGGGGAATTACTATCATTCCCTTGACGGAATGATTCCGTCAGTGTTTGTTACCGTAGATTATTTATACTACATAATCTACACGTGTATCTAACTATAGAAAGCACTAATGATGGATTTTTTATGGAAATAGTCTTGGATTTACTTTTATTGATGGGATTGGACTATTAATAAAGTGACATGGATTTGATGGATTTTTTATGGAAATAGTCTTGGATTTAGTGAACAGGATAAAAACTTGTGATATTCGATAAAATGACTATTTTGCCCTCCTTATAAGGGAAATAAAAAATCAAATGCAACAAATTTTCATGAGCATTTTTTTTTAATCAAATATCAAATCTATATATATATAATAAGAATTAACATTTACCATAAATAGTAGTAAGAAAAGTCAAACCACATTCATTATATACTATTTTCAGCAATTTCTTTATTTTACATTTTAATTTTAATTCATTATCAAAAAATTGGATGTTTCCTAAATTAATGGATTTTAGATGCTTTCAAAAATTATAAAATCATTTAAAATCGGATGGTTCCTAAATTAATGTTTACAAACTTTTCAAAGTTGTAATCTTTATGGCATCTTTTTTTTTTTTGACTTTTAATAATAAAATTATTTTAAATACAACTATTCTAATCCAAAAATTCAATCATGTTAATATATATATATATATATTGAATGCTAAAAATATTCTTTAAATTGCATACCCAATCAATTAATCTTGATTTTTTTTTAAATTACTATGTTTATTTTTTATTAATATGCATAAAATAAAAATAAATAATTCATCTTTAGATATATAATTTACAATCTTAATATACTATTATTTGGTGTAGACATATGAAAGATAAAATTTTTTTATTTCATAAAATTAAATATTATATCTAAAGAAAATAAAGAAATTACTTTGGATCAATCGGGTGATTGAATTAGGGTACTGCCAACGTTGATTGATATACTTTTAGGTGATATTTAAAATAGTCAAAAAACTTTGAAACAACTTAGTTGGTCCCGGGTAACTAAGTTATGTATCAGTTTGACCAGACAAAATCGATTATTGAACCTAAATATAAATTTTAATATTGAAAATACTTTATTACGAAACTTTAAATAATCATATTAACAGTACTTTTATGACAACATGATTAATGATTTATGAATATTTATATATCATTTTATTATTATTTATGTGAACAAAATAATTATTTTATTGTATTTTTTTATTAATGTACGGTAAATATAAGGTTTTCAGAACCGGACCGTCATCGAAACGATGAAGTTATTTTATTAAATCATTTGTGGTTGTTCAAATTTTAATACATAATACTTATATATATATATTTAGTACTTTTTGTAATTAATTTAAATAAAAGTGTTACTTAAATATCTAAAAAATTTATAAATTCAAATGTTTAAATTAATTGATAAACAATTTATAAATCTCTATTTTATTTAAATATGTAATTTTATTTAAAATTATTTTTAATGTAACAAAATTTGTTTAGAAAATCGTATCGATCCTACCAATCCAACAGACTGGTGTTGAAGATTCGATAGCAAATATTTTATTCAAGCGCACTAGACTGGTTATAAACCGGTTCTCGGTCCATCCGGTCAGACTGTGTCCAACCCGGTTTAATTTAAAAATAATAGATAAATCATGATTAATGTTATTTATTTATTCAATTTATTATACAATCAAAATATTGTTTTCTCGTGCATGGCACGGGCCACGCACTAGTAACATTAAAACCTCGAAAAGTGTACAACGGGGAGATGAAATGATCACATTACAACGACAACAGTTGAAGAGACAAGGATGGAAGGAGCAATAGCAAAACTGGTAGCTCCCTCTCCATTACTAACACCAACTAAAAACAGAAGAAAAAAAACCAGGCTGCCACCCAAAAGAAAAATCAAACTAAAGAACTAAACCAAAAGCAAGATTAAGAAAACTTCAATACGAGTCTTCACCATGATTAACTAACCAAGCAGATTGAGGTAAGCCGATTGTGATGCCAGTTGTGTTCCACCTCCATCAGTGCCAACCTGGAATCCAACAAAAGATATGGAACTCATTCCTTTTCTTTTTGTTTTCTAATTTTACAAAATTTCACCATACAAGTAAATGTGTTTATCATTGTTTAACCACCAAAAATGTTTGCAAGGCCTTTATAAAAAAGCAATAAAACTACAATTTTCAAATACCAACTTGTGCTTTAAGATCTTCATCTCACAGCAGGGGAAGTGTGCCTCAGAGATTTTTTTGTTCTACTTCAAGTTTGACATTAGCAAACAGAGCACTTCTACAATTTCGATTCATCAGCCTCTTTTGAAATAAATAAATAACAAATTCCAGTAAAAAAATCGTGTTAGCTAATTGAATGCAACTTAGGATGTCAAATTTGACCTCAATGGATGACATAGTCACAGAAATGTGGAGATCCTTGCCATCNAAAAGGCAACTTTCCTTCATTCATGAAACAGAAATGAGAATAAATACAGAATGTTGAAAGAAACATAGATCTACAAAGTTATAATCAAATAAAACTCAGATCCTTAAATGACAAATCACAATGTTCCTCACACAAAAAGAAATGATGCCCAACGAGATCTGGATCACATGAAGACAGAGCACTAAGATTAATGACATCTCATATTGAATTTTGAAAACTCACATATTTTAAACCTGTTTCATCACATTTTTTTGCTAGAATCTCATGAAATTATCAAATCGCCAACAAATATGAAAACCCAATCATATGCAGGCCAAAAAATTGACTTTTCATCATCGAAAATCTCACATATTGAATTATTCCACATTGTTTCATCACATTTCTTTGATAATCTCACAATATTATCAAATCTTCAACATTAAATCCTAGAAATCAAAATCCAATCATAAGCAGACCAAAACAATACGATATAAAGAATGTCAAATCATGGATTTTTAGAAAAACAAGCCCACCATTACTAGATCTAATACATCAAAACAAAAGAGAAACAATTCGAAGTAATCGTCCCTACCTTTTCGTAGAGACAAGCCCTTAGATATGCGGAGAAACAAGCCCACCATTCCCCCAAATTTTTTATCTCTATGCTTCGAAATCAAAAGAGAATCGGCGGCGGGGGCGTTCCATCGCTGGAACTCGGCGGAGCATCAGACGGATTCCTCCTTCAAGTCAGACGTGCTCCTGGGAAAAGAGTATTTCAGAATTTGGGGCTTTGGTGCTAGGCCTTCATGGAGGAATAAATCAAAGAAGGAGATAGATTTGAGAACAAAATATGAAAATTATAGGGAAGAAATTTGAGAGTTGGTTGTTTTGATAAATGTGATTTGAGAAGAAGATGAAGATTAGACGGGGAAAGATAATGACCCAACGAGCAAGACGAGAAGAATGGTGAATCTGTAATTTGTTGGACATGTAAGGGTATAATGAACATTTCACGTGGCTTTACTTGGATAAAATAGTCATTATGGTGCTGGGATTAAAAAATCCCAACTTGATGTCGGGATGAAATAATCGGTCATTCAGGGATTAAGTTGTGGGGCCCGAATGCCACGTTGATGCCACATGGAATCAATCTTATCCCAATTCTTCAAAGTAAACGTATGTTTAAATAATTATCCCGTCCTATCCTCCAAAGTAAACGAGGCCAGGACTGTGGTCATGTATTATGATAGTGATGGAAATATGCATATATAAGTACATTTTGAGGACCACAGTGTGGGCCACCCCATACAATACTAGTTTTGAGCTCACATGATGACAAGAAGAAAAAAAGCTCTATTGAGAAAAAAGAGAGTAAATTATTATATATCTCACTAAAATCAGCCGAAAATGCGGAAATTCGCAGCTGGGAAAACCAGGAATATTTCAGCCCACAGGAAAATTCCCATCGCCGTGTCTCAGCATCTCACTGCCTCACTTTATTCGTCGTCTTGTCCGCAAAAAAGTCAGAGACCCTTATCACATCTGCCTTTCTTTTGCGCTATTTAAGCACCTTAGCTAATAAACCCAATCCATTTTCGCAGTCTTCTTCTGGTTCAATGGCTTCGGATTACTCTTCTACGCCGGTTAAGGTTGATTCGATCAATCCCAAGGTGGGCATGCGCGACTTTGTGTAATACGCTCGAATCGTTTTTGTTTGTTCAATCTTTGTCATAAATATTGTATCTTTATTCCTTTTTTTTTTGGGTTAAAGATTGTATTTTTTATTCGAAAATCTAGTGGGTTATCTGGAGTATCTGAGTTTGGGTAGCTAGTTGAGCTACGAGTTTAGACAGTGATAATTGATGGTGTTGATAATAATGATAATGATTATCTGATGATACTTGTAATAATAAATAATCAAACTTGTGTACCAGGTTTTGGAGTGTGAATATGCTGTCCGAGGAGAAATTGTGATCCTTGCTCAGGTAATTAATTCTTTTTGCATTTTTGTCAATCATGCTTATAAGCATGTTGTTTCTCTTGTTGTGTTATCATTAACATTCTTACGCTATTTTCTGATCAGAAATTGCAAGAAGAATTGAAGAACAACTCGGGTTCCCATCCCTTTGATGAGGTACTTTTTCCTTACTTAGCTTGCAAAATGGAAGATTTATTGCAAAACTTGTGATTCCTAATATAGTATATGAACTACTTGTACTATTTGGTTTAAGTGGAGAATTTAATAAAACGAGGATCTGTACATAAAATGGAAAGGTATAGTAAGAATTTGTACTTAAAATGGAAAGGTATACTAACCACAAAATTGTTAGGTGCTTGTATTGTTTTGAAGATTAGTATTCATTTCACAATCTGCCTTTCCTTTTATTAGTTTATTATCCCTAATTAGGAATTATATAAGGGGAATTTAGTATTGCTTCTTGTCTTCTTCAGATACTATACTGCAATATCGGGAATCCTCAATCCCTTGACCAGAAGCCAATCACATTTTTCAGGGAGGTGCGTAAAATGCTTTCATACAGTGCAATCCAGAAAATGTTGCGCCAACTTGTGTTTAGAATTTCTAACGTATTCGGTTCTTATTTCAGGTTCTTGCTTTATGTGATCATCCTGCTATTTTGGATAAATCTGAAACACAGGGTTTATTTAGGTAATGACACTCAAATCTTGTAATACATTTGTCTATATAATAATATATACCGAAAATTGCAACAACTCACCCGTGACAATCTCACAAGGATATTTCCTCACTAGCAACTCTTTTGAATTTACTGTAATCACAGTTGAATTTTTAAGTCCTTTTTTAAGTCCTTTTGTACAATATTTCAATAATTGAATCAAATCATCTTTCCACATATGTATTCTTTTGGCAGGATCATGAATGTTTAATTTCGTAAGGTCTTTTACCACTTTATGAATAGTTAATATTTTTCAGAGTTTCCCTTTCTTGATCATAAATTATTCTAGAGTTCTTGGACTCCTTATTGGTCCATTTTTTGTTACTAATAAATAATACTTGTACATGGTGGATTTTTCAGTGCTGACTCCATCAAACGAGCATTACAAATCCTGAAGCAAATTCCTGGAAGAGCCACTGGTGCTTATAGTCACAGCCAGGTAGCATTAGCAATAGCCTCTACTGGAAAACCATGCATGTGTTGAAGCTGGTTTGCTTATATACTAAAGTTTTATCTGTTATTAAATGAAAATCAGGGTATCAAGGGACTACGCGATGCAATTTGTGCTGGCATTGAAGTCCGTGATGGATTCCCTTCTGATCCGAACGATATTTTCTTGACAGATGGTGCAAGCCCTGCGGTATAAATAAATAAGATACCTTGTTTNCTTTTGCAAACTTGCAATAACTATTCCTGTTGCTGGATAAGACTCTTTATTATAATAATTATTATTAATTATTATTGTTATATATATATTTTTCAGGTTCATATGATGATTCAGCTACTGATACGATCGAAGAATGATGGCATTCTGTGCCCTATTCCACAATATCCACTCTATTCTGCTTCAATTGCTCTACATGGTGGCACTCTTGTAAGTATTACATATGGCTAAGTTGATTAAAAAAATAAAAAATTATGAGTGAATATGTTTTAACTTTTGGTTTCCTTTTTCCAGGTTCCTTATTTTCTTGATGAAGCTACTGGATGGGGACTTGAGATCTCCGAACTTAAAAAACAGTTAGAAAGTGCCAAATCAAATGGTGTTAATGTCAGGGCCTTGGTTGTTATAAATCCTGGCAACCCCACAGGGCAGGTAATGATTAACGAACAACTAATAATTATTGAGGTCGAATTTTAATAGTTTTCCTATATTGAATATTTACATATGTTAGATTCTGATTGGTCTTTCATGTTATCTCTTAGCGTCCTGTTCCAGTTTTATTAATGCTCAAAAGTTCGAATGGTCTTGCTAGTTATCTCATCGTTTCACGATTTGAATATTTAATTTTTTTTCTTCTGAAGGTTCTGGCTGAGGACAACCAAAAGCAAATTGTGGACTTCTGCAAGAAAGAAGGGCTTGTTCTTTTGGCAGACGAGGTGACTACATTTCTTAAAGCAATTACTCAAAAAAAATAAAATAAAATAAAATAAATGTCTCTCATTTTGNAGCTAAGATAAACCTCAATACAATTAGGTAACTAATGCTTGAAAGTATAATCCTTAATATCATGAATTTTTGGATACCAGGTGTACCAAGAAAATATTTATGTGCCTGACAAGAAGTTCCACTCCTTTAAGAAAATTGCTCGGTCAATGGGTTATGGGGAGAAAGATATTTCCTTGGTTTCTTTCCAGTCTGTGTCCAAAGGTAGGGCTATTCAGGTTCTAATTGTATGTGATAAGAACTGCTTTAATTTAATAGACCATTTTTGGAGTAGATGAAGTCCATCTTTATTCACTCTTCCACAGGTTATTACGGAGAATGTGGAAAAAGAGGAGGCTACATGGAAATTACCGGTTTTAGTCCCGAAATAAGGGATCAGATATATAAAGTCGCGTCAGTGAACCTTTGTTCTAACATTTCTGGTCAGATTCTTGCAAGCCTTGTCATGAACCCCCCAAAGGTTAGATATTTATCGTTTTGCCCCCCCCCCAAATCACTTTTTTCATAAGTACAACTCTCTTAAGAAAATCCGATGTAATCTAATATGAGCATATGAGCAGGTGGGAGATGAATCGTACGAGTCTTATTCTGCAGAGAAAGATGCAATCTTATCCTCCCTAGCAAGGCGTGCCAAGGTTAGTCTTTGAGGTTTAGTTTAATTAACCAAAATCCAATGATCTTTGATAATTATCAAGGCAAAACTGATAAAAAAAATGGAATTTTTCTTGCTCCTTATTACTAAATTTGTTTATCCGGCTCTGTTGAAAGATCGATTTAGTTTAACGTTTGTTTTAATTTTTTATGTTTTTTTTCAGAGTCTTGAGGAGGCATTGAATGGTCTAGAAGGAGTGACCTGTAACCGGGCTGAAGGTGCAATGTATCTGTTTCCTCGTATTCGATTGCCTAATAAAGCAATTGAGGCTGCAAAAGCTGTTAACACAGCCCCAGATGCATTCTATGCCCGTCGTCTCCTTAATGCAACTGGAATTGTAGTTGTTCCCGGTTCTGGATTTGGACAGGTAAAAGAGATACCCGTTTATTAATGACATTCGTTTTTTGTTTCGATTTGCCATTACTGTTATTATTTTCTATTTTAGAATAAGCAAATTGACCTATAAATGTATACTAAGAGGCCCTTTAGACTTCAACTTATTTCTTGAAACAGATATTTTTAGGAAGTACTGATGACTCTTTTTATTTTTTGGTGATAGGTCCCTGGGACGTGGCATTTTAGGTGCACGATATTGCCTCAGGAGGATAGAATTCCGGCCATTGTTTCTCGTCTAACTGAATTTCACAAAGGATTCATGGATGAATTCCGCGACTGATGGCCTTGCCAGAAAAAATGCCATGTTTTGAATGAACTTTTGAGTTGGTTTATGTATGTAACTTGAACATCTCATCCTTTTCGAGTTTCATATGGGCGAATAAATCTGTTTTTAATTTCATCCGTGCTGAGAAATCTGTCTTTTTTGTAAAAGTACAATTTGTTGGAAGAATTTAAAGTTTCAACTGGGCAAATAAATCTATTTTTAGTTTCATCTGGGCTGAGAAATCTGTTTTTGTGATTGTGATTGTTCATATTGTTGGGAGAATTTGAATGTTGCTTCATGAGAAACTGGAAAAAGGGATTTTGCACCAAATTCATGCCCCTAAAAGCTTGCTTGGACATAGATTTATTGAGTTTTGATTGAATTTTTTAGTTAACTAGAGTTAATTTTAAAAAAGTCAGTTGAATTAGGTTTTGAGTTTGTATAATATAGTTAAAATTAATTTGACATAAAAGTAGAAAAAATGTTCATGAAAGTGAAGAGTAGTTAACATTAAGTGAGTTGATGAATAGTAAATTAAAGTTGATGTAATATGTATATATAATTAATTGATATTATTTAATCATATTGATAATATTGAGGATAATAAAATTAAGTTAAAATTGAATTAGATTTGAGTTGGGATTTGATTTATTTGAAAAAAACTTATAAAACTTATCAAGTCACCCTATTAAGCTATCCCCACCAAAACATGACAAACATAATGAATCACAAACTTCACAAGCCACCACAACTATAGCAAGTCCATATTTTGGAAAATGCTCTAAATCATCATATAGCACATTCTTCCAAAGAAGAATAACAGGAACTTTAACTTGAAGGTTTTCAATTAATTCAATTCCGGGAAAAAGTCAAACCACACAGCAATCGTTTACAATTTCAATGTCCCAAGCACCACCAGTACAAATTGGGTTCAAACCTAGAAATACAAAGCAAAATGTGGATAATCATTGGAGACCTGGATTTGAAACAAAAAAAGAAACTGATGGGCTTTTCTCCTCTCACAGGCGGTTGATGACAGCCTCGACTTCAGAAGGTGAGTAGAGATGGTACGTTGGTGACACCTTGGCAATGTCAACATTGTTTGCTGTAACCTGTCGTAAAGAGATTTTTCGAGAGATGAGCAATTATTTGTCGAAAATGAAACTTATACAGATAAAAATAAACAAATAAAAAAAATCAGTTGTTCGAATATCAGAAACTCTGGAGTCTGGATATGGAGTCTCCTTTTATTTTAT
>BKCP01010626.1:1103054-1114426 GCA_008636005.1 Striga asiatica | reverse complement strand
CTGTTGAGAAATATTCTATTTTGTTGCATAATTCTAATGTGCTTTTCTGAATCTTTTCTTGTATTGATTTACTCTGGTTGGCGATGGATTATTCGACCTGTGGCCGATTATGCCCGACTTGACCCATGCCTCAAAGTGACCCGCGAATTAAAACTTGAAATTTGCTCATTTTTAAGTTTGGTCCCAATTTTTGAATCACTCTCATTTCTAGTATGAATTTCAACCCAACACTACATAATGGAATTTGGATCATCATACATCATGCAGGTGAACCGGATCAACATATATACACGTTTTTATTTGTAATCAAATAGTTAAAATCCATGTGAGACCGCAAATTTACAAGTGGACTTACGGTTAAAATCCTCGGAAGTCCGTACAGGGAACTGTATATCGAATCTGCCCAATTGAATACATACATTCCAATTTCCTTAGTTTATTATCAAGTTAACTGGACACTTAATGATATCAAACTACCATTTTCTATATATTATTTGCCCTGGTTACCAAACAATTTTTTTAATAAAAATAATATACATTCGTAAAGAATAAATATATATATAAAATGCAGTTTTTATTTTGAAACATCGTGAATTATTATTAAACTGGTAACCACACTTGTCTGATCACCAGCCCAGTTTAAGTATGACCAACAAAATAGAACACAAATCAAAAGTTCAAACATCAAACAGATAAAGAAACTCAGAAAATGAATGAAGATTTTGAGCCATTACAGAACCTCCTCGTCTGTACAAAAATTGCACCCAACATATTTCCACTTCATATACACAACTCCACAGCTTTCCAAAGTACTGTAACATGAGGAGACTAAAGTGAACACCAGATCATCACATGTATACAAACAAAAGAATTATAACCTTGTGTGGGCTCATCCAATATCTAGACAAGGGGTGGGGGACTCCTAACCGAGGCTTGAAAAACCGCTAAAAAGAGAGCTAGGAAGTAACCGGTCTCCAAAAGAATAGGAAAAAATAGGCAACAAAATGTACAGACAAGGAAAAAAAAAAANCTTTTTTTTTTTTTCATTCTATGAGTTGTCCTCGTTTAAGTCGGACATTGACTTGCTAGGAGCAATTGTAGGGGGTGACCATTGATCGGGGACCATCAAGAAATAGGTCGTCATGGCTTTCCGGAATCTTCTCTTGTATTGCTTTGGGGAAATTACGGTTGGGGACGCATTTTTGGGCCCGCCAAGGATGCCTGAAGCTTTGACCCATGTCTCGAGGTGTTTGTCCCATGTGTACTGCCTCATGAAGTCGATTATTCCAAGAACAAGCTCGTGTTTCTCCTCATCAACCCCGACTAGAAGCGAGTAATCCATCACGTCTATGGACTGCAATTAAGAATTTCAAGAACAATAATTTACTATATATTTTTCTGACTGGAATTGAAAAAAAATCGTTTTTTATATTAGCGATAGCGACCCAGGAACAAATTCATCAGAAATTGAGAGAAATTTAGAACTTACAGCGAGGAAAGCAGTATCGTTCCACACTGCTCTTTCTAGTAGTCTTTTGGCTTTATTTCCAACAAAGATTGGAGAAGTTGGCATTGCTTCAATTAAGTTCTGATCCAACAAAACTTTGTTGCTTCCAGAAGAATCGGGATTGTATCGTGATCTGGAAGATCCTTTGAGATCATAAAGTCGGGTCAGATTCCTTCCAAACAGAAGATTCTCCATAACCAACACGTCCATTTTTGTTTCCTTCCCTCCTTTCAGATGCTTGGATGTAACCTTTTCAACAGAAAACCAAAANAAAAAAAAAAAAAAAAAAAATCACCACGGTGCATCATAATTCGTACTACATTGTGTGGAACCTGACATAGTAAAGGCATGTATAATTCATCTAATAGTGATAACATGCAAATACTAGGGTCGATATTAAGTAGTACACTTAAGAAAAGTCTAACGACCCAACTATCTAGCAAAATTACAAACACCTCCCTAATATTTGTTCCTGTGAACATATTCAACCCTCCAGTTATAAGAATACAAACCTCAAGGCTACAGTTATAATGCCTCAGAGGGTTAGTTGTAACTTCAAGGAGCAATTAGCATTTCTTTATAATCAGGGCATACAGCATGGATGATTATTGTTATAATCCCAAATAATTAAATCAAACCAAGAAGAGTAGAGAAATAGGAAGGTCAGAAGAGAAGCTCTTCACAAGAATATTGCAATAATTTTTCTTGTGTAGTGAGAGCAGTAAGGTTTAGAGAAATAGGTAAGAACATATACATAGGCGTAACCATTGACAAAGCAAGTCAGATTGATTGGGTGACGGAAAAAATAAAAAAAAAAAATTATGTACAAAAAATTATGTACAATACTATAAAAACTTTCAGACTTCAGTTACCTGATATATCCCAAGTATCTTCGCTAGGCACGTGGGACTTCCCGAGCCTATTGATTCCGAAAGATACTTAAAATAGCTAGGAGCAAATTTGATGAACGACTCCAGCTCAGTCTTCGTCACTTGCTTGATGATAAACCTATCGTCCAAGGTCTTCGCAAAAAAGACGTTGCTTTTCCCACCTTGAGCTCCCCACTTCTTGCACCTGCTAAGGGACCGAATAAAATCCACCTCAGACGGGCAACATATCCTCCTCAGGGCCTCAAAACGCTTGGCGTAATAGCAAGTCACGGTGTACTTGACCTTCCCATGGGGCCCGTTGTCCGAGAAGGACACTCTGGCATGCATGGCCTTTGTATATGACAGTGGATCCATAGGCAAAGAACTACGGGAGCTCGTTAAAGATGTCAGCATGCTCTCGTCTCCGGATCCAAGGCTCCTGTATGACTCCAACATCATCTCGTCAAGAGAATTAAATGAAGGAAAACTCCCTACATCAAAATGCTGAGAAGAAAACGTAGAGTCTGAAGTAGAGTCTTTGACCCTGTCAGGTTGTTCATCAGACAGCTGGGCAAAATAATCGGGCGAAACAAGCGCATAAGAAATGATACTCGTGGGCTCATCATCGTACACAGGAATAACAGTTTCGTTGACTCCCACGGGCAGGAGCAAGCGGGCCCCGCCCAGGAGTTCAGAATCCCGAAATGATGAAATGTACACTGGATTGTATTCGTCCAGCGTGTTCAATTTCTCAGCTGGTCCTACGAAATTTTTGTTTATCGATCGGTAAAAACTCAAAAATGGCATACTCAACCAGCTTACAGTGTCTTCCAAATTCTCAGAGCTTTTGGCAGATGAAACAGAAGGTGACTGAGGAGGAGGCGCCTTAGGTAGGCTTAAGTCCTCTCTGTGGTCTTCCACTTCTAACTTGTTTGATGACCTGAGGGTGGATAGACTATCTACTTCGACTGATTCGGAGAAACTCTTATTCTTGGGAATCGGGGTTCCTGTGTGACTTTGGCCGGTCCATGCCGAGTCAAGGGTTTGCGACAAACAAATAGAATCTTGACAATCAGAGAAGGCCCTACGGACACTAACACCAGAAACCAATGGATCAGATTCATCTGTGGGATTCATCTCACAAACAGGTGTTGCCGGGCTTAGATTTTGAGGAGTGGGGCTGAGAATTGCATCAGGTTTTCTATCCTCAATGTCATTGTTCGGAGTAAGGCTTGCAACATGGTCGGGATTTTGATTAGTCTTTGCATCCACACCGCTATTTTCAAGATTACCCAAACGTGTCTTAATTGGAGAACTTAAATCAGGGACTTTAAAAGTACCATCGAGGAGTTTCACCGTCGACTCTGAAGGTGTAACTTCCATGACATTTGGTTGATTCTTAACATCTTGGCTGGCTGCGTGTATCAGGCGTTGGTCCCACATATAAGACTGGAAAACTAGTTGCCTGCGGAGCCGATTGAGCTCGAGAATATCAATGGCAGGTTGGCCCTTTTTTACCTCCTTCTTCAGAATTTTCTCAAGTGTTTCCTGTGAATCAAATTAACACTCTTCAACACCAGCAATTGTAAAGTATGAATTATACTTTATTTTAAGTCCCTGATATTACTACAAAGATTATTCAGCAGAATCTCTCTTCCCCAAGCCAAGACAAAAAAATAGAATTCATGAATCAAAAGCGTATTTTTTGCTTCACTGGCATTAACATCAATTATGAAGGAAAACACAAACATATACATATAATATAGCTAAAGACCATCAATATGAAAAATTGAACTCAAGATAAACTGACTCCATACCTCAAATTCTGACTTCTCTTTCTGCAGCATACCCTCAAGATCTGAAATCAAGCGTTTCGACTCAGAAAAGTTGGTGCCGCTGCTGACCATACCTTGGGCAGATTTTCTTTCAACCAGAAGCCGAAGAGCATTAAGCACCTCAGAGAACAAAAGCTCAGCTCGCCCAACCACCTGTTAGAAAGACAACAAACGATAAACACAAGCTTTTGATAGCAGCAATCCAGGAGGAAAAGAAAGATCGTGCTCATTTCACCTCATTCAGTTCTCTTTCTATCCACTCCTGGCTTCCATAGCTGAAATCAAGTTTATGGGGAGGTAGGTACACTGAATGAACGTCAATTGATGCATAACGAAAGCAAGCAACCATTTTTCCAAACCTGCAAGAAATCGAACATCACAAAACATCCAGAATGAATCGAAAGTAATAAACTATCTTCTCCCCCAATTCAAATATAACATGGGCATTGATAGCTAGTTGAAACTTGAAAAGCAAGCCACCAATCTTATAGTTCTTTCAAATGTGTAACAGATAGGAGGAATCAATGAGATAGCTCAGTTGGATGGGTCATTTTATTCGAACAGCAACGTAATCAGTTAACTCCATTGTGAAGTTTATGTGACCACATATTGCTTGATTGTCTAGTGATAAACATACTTCAAGATTCTCAAGTACGGAGTAAACCAAACAAAAGACATCTTACCCATAAAATCGAAGACAGTCTCTATGTAAAGAATGACCACAGCTTGCAACTCTGCTAGCAGCTGCATGGTTTGAAAAGCTTAGCTCCAAGAACTTTCCAAAAGACAATCCCCAAGCAGCATCGGACATCACAATCCTTCTAGTTGCGGGTGGGAACCCGTTAGCTCTAGGACATCTCAAGCAACGGTGCCACATCCAAATCTTTCCATCCTTTTCCCCAGGTAGAATAATTTCAGGCAGCTTCTTTACCGATATTGTAAGGGTACCTTGTCTGTGCGTATAACACTGAACGTGAGCTTCGGCAGGCATCTCACATGAGCGGCATACATAATTCTGTCAGAATACAAAGAATTTTGTGATATCTCCAGTAACAGTTACACGTGCAGAGTTAATTAGTAATTTTCTCATGAGCTGAGTACCTGATCAAATAAATGATCCCGTAGAAAACGACCCAAAGGCCTGTCAAAGTTACCGTAATATTTTATTCGAAACAGATGGGATCTTTCACATACAGTGCCCTTCCATACACATCGTGACGACAACGAGACAAGGATGCTTCGATGGTCCGAAGGAGAAGGCGGAAACTCTTCTTTTGAAGCAGGCTGTTCCTCGCGGATTTGCTTTCCATCAGGCAAAGACGATGGGTTCGTAACACTACTGCTGGAATCAATTTCATGATGATCGCTTTGCATGACTTTTGTGCCCGAGTTGCCAAAATCACCAGAGACGTAGCAACTCCCAGTAGCAGCACCTGTGTCTTTTTCAGAAACTTGAGGCTCTGAAGACAAAGACAAATCCGCAAACCCTCGATCTTCTGAGGCATCGCGACTAAAGCCCTCATTCAAGGTAGAATGCGGAAAATCTTGTACAGGGGACGAGATAAGGGAAGGATGACGTCTCATGGGAGCACTGAGGTTAGATGCTTCTAAACATTCATTCCCTTGAACAGGTGTAATTGTTGCCTTCATCAGATCTGAAGTGGGCACACTGCTCGGCCTAAGTGGTTCACCAACAGATTGAGGCCCGGGAGATTTTTCACCAGCTGGGGCCATGAAACCAGGCACAACTGAGATGGACCTATCAATCAATGATGCCTTCTCTGGAAGTGCCACATTAATTGGAGAGTTCAAAGGAAATTCCGGCAGGGAGGCACCTTCGTCGGCAAGAAAAGATGTCTCCAGAGCCAGATGATAAGCTGCAAAGACTCCATACTGTACGACATGCTTCACTTTCTTCAACTCATCCCCACTGGCGCCACGAAGTAATATCTGAAGAAATCAACATCTTGATATGTTTTAGATATAAATTAGATGAAACTAATAAATTGAAACGTATATAGTGGTATAAAGACCAAAATTTGGTAGAAAATTTTAAGATGTTCTTCATGAAAGTTCATAGTACTTCTAAAGATACAATGAGTATTAATTAGACAGATAGTAACTAGAATATTATTACTAATTTTTCCCAACAGTAAGTCGCATTACACTTACCGTGAAACCTAACGGCTTTGGACAACCTTCAAAAAACATTAGTGTCTTCACCAGTCTCTTTCCAGCCTGACCCACAGAGCCATGCTCTTCTTGAAATCTCTCTACATGGAACATATCACAATATCCTAGCTTCTGTGATGATAGATGATCAATTGAAGGAACAATTTGAGCACCAGTGCAGCGGGCTATGCGCTCCAAAAGTGGCTTTTTAATATTTAGCACAAGTGATATATCTTTTGCAAGAAGGTACTCCTGGGCATATCTTGAAACAGATTTCTCCACCAGAAGAATGTCAGGATTATGAGCATCTATCTTTGCAACAGCCATCTTAAGATGATCCGTTTCCTGGGAACAATAAAATGCTAAATATCAAAATTCATGGAAAATCTCATGGAAGATAGAATTATGAGCTAACTAAGCAACTATAAGAAAATGTCAATAATTTTAACCTGTTGCAACAAAGTATCAAAGCTTGAAAGAGCATTTGAAATCCTCTGATACTCAAGAGCACCCCCAAGGATCAGCAGACGTGGTTTCTCTATCTTTGATGTCATCCGTCGGTGAGCCACATTTTTCTTGCAGACAATTCCTTTGACAACGGAACTGTTGATAAAAATAATCCTCATCAGAATGAAATACTGTTTGTTAATATGTTGAACTTATAATGGAGCAGTCACAAAACACAATAGGAAAGTTATTTCCATTTTCATCATAAGCCAACAAAATCTGTTTGGATGAACAATCAGGAGATATGAACAGTAACATTATACACCACATGGCTTTGAGTCAAAGCCATTTACCATAATCTTTATTCATCATCAACTGATTCCCAGTAGAACTATATTCAAAAGGGGAACAATTAATATGTAAACATAAAAGTTAAACAATATCGTATAAGGTGCGACCATTTTCTATATCTTGTTGTCCATTGCAATTACACAAACAATTACCTCTCACTTCGAAGCCCCGATGCTAGACATTTCACTTTTACGTACCCCCCTGGGTCCATTTGCCCACCCTGGCTTGTGTCTGGCTTTAACAATGTGGCGGCCTCCCATGACAAGGCTGTAATTATTTCCAACCAACTTTCTTTGTCATTTACTGCCTCTGGCAGCAGATTCTCCACCTGCAAGAGCTGCGCTACTAAAGCCCTAAAGTGACCTTCGACCACGTTCTTCATCACTTTCTTGTACTCCTCATTCGATTTGTCCCTACTTCGAGACTCCCCACTCCCAAAGCTACTTGAATTGCGTAGGTATCCCCATTCTCCAGCACCATCTCCATCATCATCGTCATCCTCAAATAGAAGTGCTTCTCTTTCATCTTCTTCATCTTCCGGCTCTGGTGGAAGCCACAAAACTCCATTGCTTTCACAGTCCACGGGTTCAGTATTGACATCTTCAGCCACATATAGTGAAGAAGGTGCCTCACATTCATCAACAATATCGTGATCAACACCTTTCCTCACAATCTGCGAGACTTCGTCAGAGTTTTGGGAATCAAAAGGAATTGGTGATGGTGCGGCACTCATAATATTTGAATCGACAGCATCTCCATCGGGATGAACTTTACATGAGTTAAAATCACTGTTTAGATCATGAAACTGAGCATGCCCATAATAGTCATTGACCTGGGCAAAGTGACTCGCTTGGGAACGTATGTGAGAGAAAGAAAAATCTTCATCATCGTCGTCACTTCTGTCAAGGTAATATGCAGGTCTAGTAATTAGTGACTACATCCTACATATCTAGCATAAAGAAAACAAACTAAATTCAAGAGCATATGTTAGCAAATAAGGCAGTTCATAAATTATAAAGGAATGGCATATATCTCTTAATAGGACAGACAGTACAATAGCAAGCATCAGAATTGGAGAAAACATTCCTTCAGCAGTATAGATGCGAAAAAAAATTAAGTCACCAACACAGTAAAAACATACCAAGAACCATATCGAAGAAACTCTTTCAATCAGGAAAAATCAATCAATCAATCAAAAATACTTTATATAATCAATAACTAACCTAGACAGAAGAAGGCAACATAAAATGGTGCTAGTAGAACCATCCATTCAGATTTTCTGGTGTTCACTTTGGTCAGATTGGTTAATATTAAGTGAAAAAATGAAACAGGAAGAAAAGAAAAACACAATAAAAGCAAGAACATATTCAAAAGAGATTACAAAATTCATTGTAGAGATAACAAGTAGCCTTAATAAGTGTTCTTACTGCCGTCCACTCTACAAATGCATTGAGTGCTTCGACATGGGCAAGCCATCACATGCCAATATGCCATAAACCTTTAAATGAACAACAGTATTATCCCTTTAAAACCCATACAGAAAATGGTTCGACGAAAATAGTTTCAGCAACAATGCCTCTTTTCAAACTGGACTCCAGATACGCACTAGCAATAGAACCCCAAGGCACTTTTCTTTAAATAACAACAAATCATAAATGATGGTTAAGAAAATAACCTGTTTCTGCTGAATTCAAATCTGTCTCCGGACTGGGTCTGTTCCCCTACATCCCCAACATGATCGTTGGTTTCTCCAACACGTTCTCTCTCTACAGCTGTTTCCATAATAGGCGATCGACGAGGGCTGACTCCAGCAGACTGTGGCATGGAGAAAAAGGTAACACTGCTGCTACACGTTCCACTGGACTTAGTGCTAAGGTAACTAGTTTCTGATGGCGAAAGGCAGCTGGTGTCCCGGCTGGTGACCTGTATCCCATTATCAACAGCCACCGTCAGATCTTTTCCCCATTGCTTGAAACAGTAGTTACAGGTCCTAATCTTATCCCACTCCTCTACTAAAGCCTTCTGTTCACCTGATTCAGTAGGGACCCAATTGGAAGTACACTTGGCGCAGAAAATACGACCGCAGAGCCTACAGTGATGCCTACGGTTAAACAAGGTGAACTGGGTATCACACTCGTAACACACCCGGCAGCTCTGGTCGGGCATCCAGAAATCCCTCGACACATGAGCGGGCTCTGACCTCCATGGGATCCAGGATTTGAACAAGCCTACCAGATCAGGTAATGTCCTATCTCTCTCATCCATCGACTTAGTAACTCCTTTTCCCCTCTCATTGTGATATTCTCATCTCCTTCAAACCCTAGCATCCATCGTCAACCCCTCACCCAGAGGACTCGAATGATGGTCAAAAAATCCAATCAGTCAAACTAAGACAGCAACAGAGCAAACCAATCAGTAAGTTTTGAGGAAAATCGCAAGATTCTCAATAGATTGCTCAAGAACCGCTCCCTGCACACAGACATAACAAACATGCAAAACCTGTATCAGTAAACACACAACAGCAATGACTTGATCTGATTCTCCACTCGAATACAATAAAAAACAGTACAAAACACATAATCCTACTCAGTAGCGGTACTTCCTCGATCGCATCAAAGATTTCCTCGCAAGCGAGAATCGCAGACTACTATCTCTCCAATCGAACTTACTTCACACACTCAATCACTCACCCAATCAACCAAGACTCCAGAAACACTAATGCCCAATAAAAGGCAATGAATCAAAAAACACAGCAGAAACCAAACCTCCCGAGATACAAACGTCAAAGCAAAATGAGAGAAATCACGAACCTATCAGAGAAAATCCATTCAAAAACAATCAGCCACTCTTGGTTCAGGTCAGTATGTTTTAAGCTGATAGGAAAATCACAAGATTCTCAACAGATTTCTCAAGAAACGCCTCCCTACACACAGACATAACGAAGATGCAAAACCTGTATCAATTAACACACAACAGCAACGACTACAAAAACCTCAACACACACTTGATCTTATTCTCCACTTAAATGCAAGCAAACAGTGAAAATCACACAACCCTATCCCGTCGCAATACTGTCTCGATTGCACCAAAGATTTCCTCACAAGCATAGAACTCACTTTACACTCTCGATCACTCACCCAAGGCAACCAAGATTCAACAAATCCAGAATCACTATTCATTAAAAAAAACACACACACACACACAGTGAATCAAAAAACTTAGCAGAAACCAAACCTTTCGAGATACAACCGTCAGAGCAAAATGAGGACAAATCACGCAACTATCAAAGGAAGTCCATTCAAAATCAATTCGCCACACTTGGCTCACATCAGTAAGTTTTAAGCTGATAGTAAAATCACAAGATTCTAAACAGATTACTCAATAAACGCTCTGTACACAGAGACATAAGGAACATGCAAAACCTGTATCAGCAAACGCACACCAGCAACGACTACAAAAAACTACAACAAACACTCGATCGATTCTCCACTTAAAACAAGTACGAAACAGTAAAAATCACATAATCCTAACCAGTCGCAAAACTTCCTCGATCGTACCAAAGTTTGCCTCGCGAACGAGAAATCGAAATCACTTCTTCTCGAATCTTCACACACTCTATCACTCGCCAAGCAACCGCGATTCAAATCCACTAACACTAATCCCCAACAAAAACGCAGTGAATCGAAAAATACAGCAGAAAGCAAACCTTTCGAGATACAACCGTCGGAGCAAAATGAGGAGAAATCACGCGAATATTAGAGAAACTCCATCGGTATCAATCAGCTCCACGACAAATTTCAGATAAAATCCTTCTTCTCCTTGTGTCTGCCCTAGCTTATTGATCATTTTTTCTTCTGGGAATGAATTTATTTGGAAGTGGAAAGCAAATCCAGCTCACATGTTATATTAACTGCTAATAATTTTTTTTTATTTACGTAATTGAAAAAATAAACTCAGCGTCGTCACGGAGACTCTGTGTAATTGCAACAGTGACGGGGAAAAAATTGACGGGAAGAATATGGGCTGCCTGAAATATTGTTTTTTGTTATTATTTTCAGTTTTGATTTTGCTGGGCTGTGAAATGGCATATTAATCATTTAATCTGATATATATTCATATTTTTTTATGACTAGACGCGTGGAGAAAAAAAATAAAAAGTATAAGGTGACAGCCGATACGAGAGCGACACGT
>BKCP01010626.1:1086703-1097859 GCA_008636005.1 Striga asiatica | reverse complement strand
AAAAACAAAGGTACATAGAAATCTGAAAGAAAAATAATTGAAAACAAAAAAGAGATCAAACTTACCTGATCATATCGATGATTTTCCATTGGAAACGAAGGTGATTGCTTGGGAGATTCACAACTAACCAAACTTTATTTGCAGTCTTTAGTGGAATTTATTTTAAATAGAAAATGACAAAATTCCATATATACATATGGCAACAGCATAAAATCTTGATTTTGATTAAGAAAGTAAATCAATACCCCATGAATTAAAGATAGCGAATATTTGATATTAAAATGATAAATATGTAACATTGATTGTGAAAATATTGTGCATTTATATGTGTCGGTTACTATATTTTATCTTCAAACTACGTGTTTGTTTCTTTCATGACTTTATTAAAACTAGTATGCTGACCTGTGCATTTGCACAGATATAAATAAATTATTGTGAGTCTGTATGCATATAATGATTAATTATTTTTCTTTCACTTTTTTGCAGACCAAATTTACTTAAAAGAGTTGGAATATTTTTTTTAAAATTACGTTTATCTAATTGGATGTAATGTTTATTTTGGTACGTCTTTTATTTGTGAATTATTTATTATTTATTTAAAAATTTCAAATATATTTTTATTTTCAAAAAAAAAATTAAATGTAACAACAATAATAACATCTAATCACATTATACGGTCAACACATTATATGGTCAACTGTCATTAATCAAAAGTTTAAAATAATTTTTGTAATTTTAAAGTGATGAGTATTAATTATTTAATGATTAAATGAAAGATTAAATACATCAAAATGTAACGGTTTTTGGAGGGAAAATTGTTAAATTGCCACATAGGTAAAATTAAATAGGTTTTATTAAATGTTTTGAGCTAGTAATTATATATATATAGATATATTTTTTATTTTCAAAAAAAAAAATAAAATGTAACAACAATAATAACATCTAATCACATTATACGGTCAACACATTATATGGTCAACTGTCATTAATCAAAAGTTTAAAATAATTTTTGTAATTTTAAAGTGATGAGTATTAATTATTTAATGATTAAATGAAAGATTAAATACATCAAAATGTAACGGTTTTTGGAGGGAAAATTGTTAAATTGCCACATAGGTAAAATTAAATAGGTTTTATTAAATGTTTTGAGCTAGTAATTATATATATATAGATATATTTTTTATTTTCAAAAAAAAAAATTAAATGTAACAACAATAATAACATCTAATCACATTATACGGTCAACACATTATATGGTCAACTGTCATTAATCAAAAGTTTAAAATAATTTTTGTAATTTTAAAGTGATGAGTATTAATTATTTAATGATTAAATGAAAGATTAAATACATCAAAGTGTAACGGTTTTTGGAGGGAAAATTGTTAAATTGCCACATAGGTAAAATTAAATAGGTTTTATTAAATGTTTTGAGCTAGTAATTATATATATATAGATATAGATATATTTTTTATTTTCAAAAAAAATAAATTAAATATAACAACAATAATAACATCTAATCACATTATACGGTCAACACATTATATGGTCAACTGTCATTAATCAAAAATTTAAAATAATTTTTGTAATTTTAAAGTGATGAGTATTAATTATTTAATGATTAAATGAAAGATTAAATACATCAAAGTGCAACGGTTTTTGGAGGGAAAATTGTTAAATTGCCACATAAGTAAAATTAAATAGGTTTTATTAAATGTTTTGAGCTAGTAATTATATATATATAGATAGCTACTCGATAAAACTACATGAATATAATATGATTGTCATGTTTTTATTACCATAATTTTTAAATTTGATTTATTAGAAAATTATCAATTAACTTATAAGTTAATTGATCTAGCATAAGTTATTTCGAACTTATAACCTACATTTTAGGTATTTGGGAGATTTGACAACTAAAAATTTAATTGATAATTATTATAAATGATAGTTTATTGATGGCCGAAAAAAATTATATAATAATATATTAAAAATGTAAAATAAAATTAATCGTTACATAAATTGAAATAAAAATTTCAATGAATATTTAAAAAAAAAATACATAAATAAAACTTGTGAGGCAAATTCAACTTTTTCTAAAAAAAAAAAGATTATTCTACAAACGAAGTTTTAGTTTATTTGAATATGATAAAATTGTAATATAAATTCAATTTTTTTTTCCAAAAAATTACGTCATAAGTACCGCTAGCTGTTAATGTTGCACCCTGCAAAACCCTGTCACGACTCACGATAAACCCCATATTGAGTTCTAATCAAAATCAAATCTCCATAACCGCTTAAATCTCCATAACAGATGTGGTACAGATCGGCCTCATTCATCCGCGACAGTCAGCTGCAGCGGCGGCCGGAGGACGCCGTAAGCATTCCCGGAGGGGGGCCTCCCGCCGCGGCCGCCGGCGCCGCTAACCCTAGTAACATCTCGATGTACTACCAGACTCGAGCGGCACAGCACGGCGTCGTCACGAGCGACTGGCTGGATCAGGCGCGGGCCGCCGCGGCCTCGGAGGTCGATGGCGTTCCGGGCGACGATGACGGGGACAAGGGTTTCAGCGTGGTGGATGAGTTCAACAGGTGGCGTGCGCAGCCGGAGATGGCGGAGGCGGTGGCGGCGACCAGGGCTCTGGCTTCGGTCATTCGGTCGAGTCAAGCTACCACGATGATGGAGCTACAGATTGAGCTTAAGAAGGCCTCCGATTCACTCAAAGTAGGGGAACATTTTTTTTTTCTTTTTCATTTTTGGAACAGTTGAATTTTAATTTGCCCGAGTTTAATGAAGCATTCACTCGTCAATAGTGAAGATGAAAAAAAGACAATCTTATACTTTTCATATAGTGAAGATGAATAAACATTTTCTTCAAAAATAAATTCCTGGGGGTCTGCGGTGGAGGATCTTGTTGAGTAAAAAGTTGTTCTTTTGATGAAAAAAAATAGATGATGATGATGGTGATGAAACAATGATATATGTGAATCAATCAATCAAGAGTGTGATAAGAATATGTTGAAATTATTATGCAGTCATGGGATGGGACTTCCATCTCTCTAACAGCTGGTTGTGACCTCTTCATGCGCTATGTGAAAAAAACATCGGCTTTGGAAGATGAAGACTTCAATTCTACAAAGTCTTGGCTTCTCGAGCGTGCTGAGAAGTTTGGCAATATTTCATATAAGGTTTTATTATGCACTGTTGCTCGTTCTCCACTTGTCTGCGTGGGTCGAAACTATAAACTACCCTTAATAAGCTTTAAAATTTCATCTGTTTCAGGCTCGCAGAAAAATTGCCAAGCTCAGTCAAGATTTCATTTTCGATGGTTGTACCATATTGGTGCATGGCTTCTCTAGAGTGGTGCTTGAGGTTTTGAGAATGGCGGCACAAAGTAAAAAATTATTTCGAGTGTTCTGTACAGGTGTGTAAGTAACCGAATATGAATGTGTATCAACTTAAGTTGTTTTCTGATTACACCTCTGTGTAAAATGAAATCGATTTCAAAATATTTGATTCTTTACTGTCCTAAAGTCATCCTTTTGATTTTTCTGTTATACTAACTGAAAACTAGTAATATTTCCAAGAAAAAAAATAAGAATCTTGGTTCTATCTTATTCAATATCCCTTTTTACTGTCTTACCTCTTATCAACACATTAACTTGACCACTTCTATTCATATTTTTAGCATGATCAAGTTTCAATTACGTATTATATAATATATATTGACATTCCCTCTTTTGTATTAAAACTTTTACTCGATTTAAACAAGAAGCTAGATACTTGTACGACTCTTAAATGCAGAGGGAAGGCCAGAAAGGACTGGATTACTGTTATCCAATGAGCTAGCTAAGATTTTCTGTTATATTAACTGAAAACTAGTAACATTTCCAACAAAAAAAATGAGATTCTTGGTTCTATNTGAAACAAGCAGTTAGATACTTATACGACTCTTAAATGCAGAGGGAAGACCAGAAAGGACAGGATTACTGTTATCCAATGAGCTAGCTAAGATCGATGTTCCTGTTAAGCTCTTAATAGACTCTGCTGCGGCATATAATATGGATGAAATAGACATGGTGCTTGTGGGGGCCGATGGTGTGGTTGAGAATGGCGGCATAATAAATATGATGGGAACCTATCAAATTGCACTGATTGCCAAAAGCACGAACAAGCCGGTTTATGTTGCTGCCGAGAGTTACAAGGTAACTCAAATGAATGATGATTAATCTTTTATGATTGCTGCTTCACAGTCTAATGAGAATCTAAAATGTCATGTTCTGCTTCTCGTTTTAATTTCACAATAGTCACTTATGGTTACTTATTCGTTGGATATTAAGATAACAAATTCGGCTTTTAGCTTTTATTATCAAATATTATTTACTTAAAAGTGCTGCCAAAAAAAAAAAATCTCTTCCCTGCTTCTGGTATCACACCTGAGACCTTTTCTTTCTTCCTGCACTAATGCAACAATTGATTCTTGAGGGACAAATTCTGCTTAGCTTTTTAACATTAAGACTAAGTTCGCAGATTATGGGATAAAAAAACCTCAGGATCTCAATCTTAATTGGGTGACTACTTTTTTACTTTCGCCCAACGAATCACAACTTCTAAAAAGGCTAATGCTTTTTGTGGCACTCCCTTACTTATCGAAGGAGACTAAAACCATTTTATGGCTGATGGTTATCGGCTGTTAAATAAAAAGGTAGTCTTTTCAAAATGCAATGTTTCGCAATCTAATGAGAATCTAAAATGCTCGTTTTAATTTCACAATCAAGTGTCACTTATGGTCACTTATTCATTGGATATTATGATAACAAATTCGGCTTTTAGCTTTTATTTTCATATTCTATTTACTTAAAGATGTTGCACTAATGCAACAATTGATTCTTGAGGGACAAATTCTGCTTAGCCTTTTAACATTAAGACCAAGTTCGCAAGTTGTGGGACAAAAAACAAGGATCTCGATCTTAGTTGGGTGGAACCGAAAGTGCAATTATCATGCCTTCTAAAAAGGCTAATGCTTTTTGTGGGCACTAGTTTGAGGCGATGAGGGGTCGTATAATTTCTGCTAACCATGAGGTTATGATGTTATTGCAGTTTGCTCGGCTTTATCCATTGGATCAAAAAGACATGGTGCCTGCTTTGCGTCCGATCGATTTTGGAGTCCCGATTCCTTCAGGAGTCGAGGTTGAAACATCTGCTAGGGATTACACACCTCCACAGTTTCTTACCTTACTCTTTACTGATTTAGGCGTCTTAACACCATCGGTAGTGAGTGACGAGCTCATCCACCTATATGACAAGTGTTTGGTTTAGATATTTTTTTTTTTTTTTTTTTTAAATTTTTTTCGTCCCGGTATATAATGATTGGAAACACTGATTGGATCAGGTTTTATTTTGGCACAGTTTTAGGTGGGTTTGCTAACAGGTATGCATGCTGAAGTTTTGCTTATTACTAAAACAGTACATGGTGAAAATTTTTTGATGTCTGAAATTTTAATGTTCAAACATTGTTCTGTGTTCATTTATGTAATATTCGAACTAAAATTGTGATCGATTGTCAACGTTCGAACCCGTGCTCGTTTATGTTCAAACATTGTTTCATGTTTGCTCATGCAATATTCGAACTAAAATTCTGTTCGGTTGCCTAAGTATGAGCTCGTTGGTGTTTGAAAAAATTAGTAAACAAGATAGTTGAAGTTGTTATATCAACTCGAGTTTGGCTTGATCGAAATCGTTCGAGCTCGATAATTGAAATATTGTATATTTTTTTTGCATAAATCTTTTATTAAAAATATTATACATATAAATAAAAAAAATTCTAAATTACTATTCAAGTAGATTATCAAACGTTCGTAAATATGTTCATGTTTAATTTACAAGTAAGCTTAAAATGTCATTCGAGCTCGACTTAGTTAACAAAACAACAAGCCTTATTCAAATTCAAAGCTCAAATTCGAATAAGCTTTTGTTCTCGAACATTCATACCGTTTACAACTTTATATTTTCCTATATTTCACCAGAGGAATATTGGGACCAATTTCTTGAGATATATTGTCAAACAAAGTTGCTCACAAAAGTTGAAAACATCGCTATGGAAATCGACATCTTATAAGCACCCAGAAGAAAACTCTTCATCCCAAATTTAATAATTTTAATTTTTTCATTTAGAAATCCAAATGTTCTATTAGTTATAAGTTTATAACTAATCAAATAAAACTGCTCTCACAATTTCTTGGAAAACACAGGCACAGAACTTTAACAAAAGCAGTTATAACACAAAAAACAAATCAATTTGATTTGTTAGGATAAAAGAAAATTGATTTTAATGTTTGTGCAGTTTGACTAGGATTAATGCACAAAAATGCAACTAAAAATTACTGCTTGAAAGCTGTCCCAGGCTCCCAGCATTTGCATTCCAAGTAATCATACTACTAACACAACAAAATCGTCAAGAAGAAAATTTAGGTCGTTGTTATATTTTAGTAATGATGATTTTTTTTTTCCTTTTTTTTTCGATGGTGTTGATTTAGCGGTGGATAGAGAAAGCCCATCGTCGCTCATCCCATAAGATTAGATTCTTGAAATACACGATTTTCCTATTCTTTTTTCATAATTCTTCTTTTGTACTTTCTTTGGGTATTGATTTTTTCTTTAAAGGGTCGGGGTTGGAATTAAAAGGTGGTGCATTTAGGGTTTCTTGTTTTCTGTCCTCTTTATGAATATATATGCTTGTTTTTGTTGCAAAGTTGCGATCTTTGTTGATTTCTTCATCTGGGTTGTTGGAGTTGCTCAATCTCTTCATCTGGGTCGGTAGGTTTTTCTCCCTTTGTCTTCTGTGTTTTTTCTTTTCTCAATCTTATGTTATTTTCTGCCATTTTTGTCATCTGGTAGGAAGCTTTTCGTGGTAAGGCTTCACACACTTCTGCTTATTGATTTTGTGCATCTATTTCTTAATTCTGTTTCATTTAGGATTGTAATGTAAAGTTACTTTTCTGCAGATCGGGCAATAACGTCTGAATTCTAGACCCTTTTTTCTTTGTTCTGGAGAAGAAGTTTTGAACTTGTGTTAGAATTGGAGTGAAGAACCCCATGGTAGAGAAGTGGAATTTTTAAGAATTTTTTCCCCTCACTGTATTTTGTATCTTAAGTAAGAGCGGGTGAATTTGGAAATGTTCCATACTCAAGGAGCTTTTAAGAACACTTGCCATCTCCTTGCTGTTTTAAGTTCGAGAAGTGCCGAGAATAAGCCGAATCAAAATGTTTCAGAGGAGAAGAGAAAGTTTCCTTTTCCAGAAATCGTGTCTTCCGGGCGTCTAGAGGTGCCAAATTACAGCTTATTGTAATGAATTTTTTGTTTAATCCGTCTATGTGAATTACATTGTTTTCATATTTTACTGTTTAGGTCCAAACACTGAAAAACCCGAGTATAGAAGAATTCCGGAAAGTTCTAGATTTGTGGCAGCCAAATCTTGTGTACTTGCAAGGGAAGCATTTGCCAAATGATGAAGTTGGGTCAATCGTCTGGGAAGGGCTCGATTTGTCATCTCCCCAAGCTCTATCGGGTCTTTTTAGCTCCACTTTGCCAACTACTGTATGTAATTTTTTTTCTTTAATGTTTTTTGTTACTCTTACCGCTTTATGCCTGTCTATGTTGTTTGTCTTTCAAAGCTGAATGTCTTTTTTGTGTTAGAGGACTGTATTAATTTCAATCAATATTGCATAACCTAGTCCTAAGAATTACTCTTAACTACATAAGTAAAAAAAAAAAAGGCATATATCAAAATACAAAATGCCTGAATTTTGTCGCACGAATGTACAACCTCGAGGGAGGGATATTTTTATGATCATTGCAAACCAGAAGGCGATTTTTGTAGTTTTGAAAATATTATCTTGTAGCTGCTCACGGAATAGTTCTAATCCATTTGCACTTATATATTTATGATCCTTTTGTTTTCTTTTTCTTTTCACTTTTCATTCGGACTCCCTTGTCAATCAAATGTTAGCCGGTAGCTATGTTTCTCATGTTTTATCTAATTGGATTGGCACTCTTAAATCTTGATGAAGGTTTATTTGGAAGTACCGAATGGTGAAAGGTTTGCCAAGTCTCTTCAATCCAAGGTAATGTACAGAACAATTATAAGTGATTATCAAGGACACCAGTGACTTTAACTTTTTACTTAGGGATAATACAACAGGGCTTCTGATGTTTGATTTATTCATTAAAAGTTACAGCCGTTTTTGAAAATTATATTACAAATAAAGCTCTTGAGATTTGATTCTATCTTAAAATTAGGGGGGCTTAACACTAACATTTTTTACCAAAATAAGGAAGGTTCTCAAAATGTTTGTTGCTTATGGGAAGGGCTATAGTATTAACACATAATAATTACATTTTGATTGTATGTTTTTGTAGTTTTCACAAATCTATGTTCACTTTGTAATAAGACCACACAATTTAGGAGTTAATTTGATTTTTTTGAGGCTATCACTTTCATCTCTGCAGGGAATTCCTTATGTAGTGTATTGGAAGAACTCATTTTCATGCTATGAGGCCAGCCATTTTCGTCATGCATTGTTTTCTGTAATACAAAGGTAAAATCATATCTCAATGACCTAGTTTTTAATTTTTTTTTTTGGTCCTCCGGTTCATGTTTTGTAATTTTTTTATGACTGTTGCTTATATTCTTTTCGCCCTCCAAAAACGAAAAAAAGAAGGAAAAAAAGAACTCTCACTTTTATCAAGTCAAAGCAGTAGACTGGTTTTTGGTATTATGTTACGCTAAATATTTACAAGTTTGCATTTTTAAATGCATTCATTCACAGCTCGTCTTGTCATACTTGGGATGCTTTTCAACTTGCCGAGGCTTCTTTTAGGCTTCACTGTCTTCGAAATAATATTGATGATGACCAAAAAGTAAATGACTATTTTGGCCCTAATATACTTGGGGAGTCCCCAACAATCACTGTTGATGTTCCTGAGATGGAGGAGCCTGTGGATGATGAAGAAAGCTCGTCTGGTTCACTTCCTGCAATAAAGATATATGATGACGATGTGAATATGAGGTTTCTTGTTTGTGGAGTGGCAAGTTCTTTGGTAATAGCATTGGCTCCTTTTTTAACTTACTTTTTTTCTGGGATAACTGCAAAATTACTCGGGGTTTTGAGTATATGCTATAAAATCTCAAAGATGTTCGAAATTACAAGGATAAGGGGAATGATAAATCAAAAACACATTTTCATATATTGATGTTTATCAGTTATTGCATCAATTAGTCTAGACATTTGCATGTTTTAAATTATCTAAAATATTTAATTACTGACCTTTTACATAAATATATTAATTAAAGTACAAATACAACATTTAAAAATATCCATAAATTAAACGCAAGTCCAAACTCGGGGTTTTTGTTTTCTTAACAAATAAATTGGGAAGTAGGAATAAACGTCATGAGAGTATTTGTAATTTTGATAGATTGATGATTAATTTCTGAAATTAGACTGATTCCGGGGTATATTGAGCAACTGAGCCCTGAAAATTCGGACATTTCAACTAATGAAAGTTAAAATATTATTTCAGGATGCTGGCTTGTTGAGCTCTTTGGAAGACGGTCTAAATGCCCTTCTCAGTGTTGAAGTAAGTCTCACACATAGCCGTGATGTAATAAAACAAATTTTCTTCATCTGCAGTTTGTGCACAATATTCAGTTTTGTCAAGTCTCAGTTTGACCTGTTGATTATTTATTTTCACACTGTTCTAATTCAGATGCGGGGGAGCAAACTTCATAACCGGGTGAGGTATGTATGTCATGCAAATCTATATGCAACACTTGGTCATTAGTGTCTGCTTATATTTCCACTTGGCTTGATGTTCATATGCAGTCAGATGTTTCAGAGAGAATTTCAAATATAAGTTCAGGTCAAATTATGGAAGGCCCCAATTATCTTTCAAAACCACAAATTGTTCAAATATCCTCTTGACCTATATATACCACTCGCTCGAGCACTCAATTAAGGAACTTCTAATTAGACGAAACTTCAGCGTAATTGATGTTTATGCATCTTCTTGGATACAATTTTTTCCAAAAAAATCCAATCGTTTTTAAGCAATAATCAAATCTAACTCAACTTTTAACTCAACCCCACCATCCTCGATATTATCAATATAATTAAATAATACTACTTGGTCATTCTTACAAATCACATCAACTTTAACCCACTCACATAATTTTAACTAACCATCACTTCACATCATCTCTCTCCTACTTTTACATCAAATTAACTTTAATTATTTTATTATAATATTATTTTAATATAAACTCAAAATCTCACTAAACAACTAACCATACCACTTTTTTTCAAAATTAACCATTCCAAACAAAAAAAATCAAAACAAAATCAAAACATCTTATATCCAAGTATCCACCTTTTGACCCTAATTTTCAGTTAATGTTTTTGTTCTTAAAATTATGTTTATTGGTTCAGCGCTCTTCCTCCGCCCCTTCAAGCTGCCACATTTTCTCGTGGGGTTGTAACCATGCGGTGTGATTTGTCAACCAGTAGCTCAGCTCACATTTCCCTTTTGGTTTCAGGAAGTGCTCAGACGTGTTTCGATGATCAGGTAATTCATTGATTACATTATTTTGAGTTATTTATTTAGGTTCATATTTTTCCTTTATTATTATTATTATTATTACTACTACTACTATTACTAGTAGTAGTAGTTCTATTTATTTGTTAGTTTGATTTTTCATTTGGAGTTTAGCTGATGCTCAACTTACTTTTGTGTAGCTA
Source organism: Striga asiatica (assembly GCA_008636005.1). Classification (NCBI taxonomy): domain Eukaryota; kingdom Viridiplantae; phylum Streptophyta; class Magnoliopsida; order Lamiales; family Orobanchaceae; genus Striga; species Striga asiatica. The sequence goes on along the minus strand of BKCP01010626.1, from coordinate 1,087,064 downwards.
TTGGAAAATCATATAAAGAGCGAAATAATTGACAAAACACAGCTGGTTCATGCACCGATAAACTCTGAAGAGTATAAACAGCCCGTCTCTGAACCACGAAGATCAATCTCAGTAGCTTGTGGAGCAGCAGTTTTCGAAGTCAGTATGAAGGTTCCCGCGTGGGCTTCACAGGTAATAAATAATAATTCCCAATCTTTTTACTTAATTCAACTAAAAATATACGACTTAAGCTCTTTTCCCTATTTACAGTGTTTATTACAAAAACGTTACCAGAGGTTTAGCCCAACTACAAGACAACACATAGCTGTCTTTCAAATTTACAAATATTTTGTTCAAGGTGTTCTATTTTTTTTTTTCCTTT
>BKCP01010626.1:1064078-1078820 GCA_008636005.1 Striga asiatica | reverse complement strand
TAAAAAAAAAAAAAAAATCGATTTCACATCATTTCACCTTTTTAACAACAGTTACACTGATACAATTATATATTTTGCATAAAAATTACTATTCGTTCACTTACATATTTTTTTATATCAATAATATCGATCAATTTATATTATGTTATCTTTATATCAACTCAATTAATTATTATATTTATATTAAATATTCCTTCGGAAAACATTAATCTCACTTTTTAAAAATATTTTGTTTGCTTTATCTAATTATTTTTCAAACGAGACAATTTTTGGAAATAAAGTTATAATACTATCGCAATCTAAGTTCGAATGAGAATATTCTTATTTGAATTCACCAAAAATAAATAAAAAACATTTTAGTAATGTAAATAACAAAAATAAATAAAAAAACATTTTAGTAAAGCAGGGAAATCGTCTGCAATTCTTATTTAATTCACCCAATACACTGTTTTTTTCACTTAATTTTGGTTTTATTTACAAATTCGAAATTTCACACATAACTACGCGTATGCATGTTGATTTAATGGTGAAAATTTCAGGCTTGAGCCATTTGAAGACGACCAAAACAATTTATTGAGTAAAAATTAAATTTAAAAATTGGAAAATGGGTAAAATAAATATTAGAAGGCTTAATCCAATTAATACTTTTTTTATAGGTAAATGGAAAAGAAAATGAATTAACGAAATTAGCAGTTTCACTTAATTTAAAATAACTAAAAGATTTACAACAATAAAAAGGAAAAGTCAAAAGGTAAGGGCACGTGCGATGTTTTCGTGTGTAGAAAATTCAGATGTGAGGACAAAAGTCTCCCCGACATTCCTGAAACCAAACGTGTCCTAAAACCACCTTTATATTATTACAAACAAAATACACTACAGTAAAAAAAAAAANATTGAGGTAATCATACGTTTTTTTTTTTTATATAAATTAAATACTATAAATTATACTTCTTAAAAGCTGTGAAAAGAATTAATATAATTATTTTAAAAGGCATGACTTTTAACTTTTACAATGTGATTGATTGTTTAAAATCAAACAAAATATGAAGCCTTTCATAAGTGCAACCGCATATTTAAATGATTTACAATTTAAGCAATACTTTTTGAAGCTCCATTATTTTGTAAACTTTGGACTTAAGTATGTAGAGTTTGTTTATTATAATAAATTAAATGGACTATAATAATTCCGAACTAATGGAATAGTTATAGAGTAATTAACGAGCGCTAGCCGATCTTGGCTCGACTCATCAACTTAACGAGTCAATAAATAACAAGTCGAGCTCAACTCGTAAGGAATTAAATCATGTTATTAATAGTTTAGATAATTATATAAACAATACTAGTTTTAAGCTTAACTAGTTGAGCCGAGGCGAACTCGTTTATTAACGAGTCGAGTGGAACTAAACTAATAAGCAACTCATATTAACAACTCTAATTAATTCTAAAAATTGCCTAAAGTAACCAACTACAAAATTTCCATGTTATTATTGATACATAAAAGCTCATAAATAAACTTAAATAAACTTTAAATAATAATAATATGACTTCGTAAAGTTCAATTTTTAGATTTGAGTCTTTTTTGTCTTCTCTGGATTCAATTTTTACCCTTTTTCCCTCTATTTGTTGGAAATTTGAAGCACTGTCTCAGTTAGAGCAGTCAATTTAGCCCGCAGCCCGCGGGCCGGCCCGTCCCGCCCCGTCAAAGGGGCGGTTTGGGCCGAGATTTTCTAAGCCAGCTGGGGAGCGGGCCTAAACGGGCCAGCCCGCGCGGGCCGCGGGGCGGAACGGGCTAGCCCGCAGGTTGGCCCGCATTATTTTTAAAAAAAAATATATATTATTAGTATATAATTCTTACAATTCTACATGTATAATGCTCCTTCCCCCGTTTTGACAGCTCTAATCTCAGTCTGTGTATATGGCTCATAAATTTGAGAATTATTGATCTGTATTTTTGGTTCAGCCATCTTTTTTATTTTGTTATTTATTTATTTATTTGTATTTTTGTGTCCAGACCAGATGGGAGGAAAATATCAAAATAAGTGCAAAGCGTGTGGGGTTTGTTCTATTTTGCCAGCAAAGTGCAAACAATAGCAGAGCACGTGATGTTTCAATTTGGGGATATTATAAAAGGGAAAATTATATAAATTTTTCTTAGTAGGTAAGTTGAAATAAGTAAAATAAAAAAAACATAAGATTTCCTAAATCCCATCACTATCATATATCCGAATAAACAATGTAACATCACTCGCACTCATATTAAAGTTGGTTATTGAAACAAAAACATATTTTTACCAAACAATAATAATAATATATAAAAGTTTGATATTAAAAATTATGTGTTTTATACATCCCGAAAGTTTGAAATTAAAATTCATATTGATTTCAAAATATTATATTAAAAGTAGAATGAAAGTCCATTCAATTCATTTTTAAATAAAAAAGAAAAAAGTTCTTTGATAATTTTAATTCTTTTGATTCCACATATTTTCATCATTATATATATTACCTCACTCACCTCCAGCTCACTTCTGTGGTCACTGACTCACTTTTTTGGAACTGAAACTTTTTTCTTTCATCAAAACAGATAAATAATAAATAAACAAATATATACCGACTGTTTTTCATGAATCTCAAAGCTCAAACCAATCTCCTCTAATGGCGATTTCCCCAATTCTAACCCTGACCGCTTTTCTCCTCATCACATCGCCGGCGCTCGTTTCACCCTCACGCGCCGACCAATTGGAGCAGAGGAAGACCTACATAATCCGCGTCCAGCACGACGCGAAACCCTCGATTTTCCCTACCCACACCCACTGGTACGAATCCACCTTGAGATCCGCCTCCGCCGCCGCAGACGCCGGCGTAATCCACTCGTACGACACCGTTTTCCATGGTTTCTCGGCGAAGCTCTCGGTGGTGGAGGCTGAGAAGCTGGAGAGCCGGTCAGGGGTAATGGCGGTGATTCCGGAGCAGGTGAGGCAGCTGCACACGACGCGGTCACCGGAGTTCTTAGGATTGAAGACCGCCGACAATGCGGGGCTGCTGAAGGAGTCGGATTTCGGGTCGGATCTCGTAATCGCGGTGATTGACACCGGGATCTGGCCCGAGAGGCCGAGCTTCGACGATCGAGATTTGGGGCCCGTGCCGGCGAGATGGAAGGGCGAGTGCGTCGCCGGCGATAAATTCCCCGCGTCTCTATGCAACCGTAAGTTGATCGGAGCGAGGTACTTCTGCGGCGGCTACGAGGCGAGCAACGGGAAGATGAACGCGACCTCCGAGTTCCGCTCGGCGAGGGACTCCGACGGCCACGGCACCCACACGGCCTCCATCGCCGCCGGCAGGTACGTTTTCCCTGCCTCAACCCTCGGCTACGCCCGCGGCGTCGCCGCCGGGATGGCCCCCAAGGCCCGCCTCGCCGCCTACAAGGTCTGCTGGACCGCCGGCTGCTACGACTCCGACATCCTCGCCGCGTTCGAAGCCGCCGTCGCCGACGGCGCCGACGTTATCTCCCTCAGCGTCGGCGGCGTGGTGGTGCCTTACCACCTCGACGCCATCGCCATCAGCGCTTTCGGCGCGTTCGACGCCGGCGTCTTCGTCTCCGCCTCCGCCGGCAACGGCGGCCCCGGCGGCCTCACCGTCACCAACGTCGCCCCATGGGTGACCACCGTCGGCGCCGGGACCATGGACCGCGACTTCCCCGCCGACGTGAAGCTCGGCGACGGGAGAATCCTCCCCGGCGCCAGCGTCTATGGCGGACCCGCCCTGTCGCACGATAAGCTCTACCCGCTAATCTACGCCGGCAGCGAAGGCAGCGACGGCTACTCCTCCTCCCTCTGCCTGGAAGGCTCTTTAGATCCCAAAATCGTCAAGGGCAAAATCGTCCTCTGCGACCGCGGGATTAATTCCAGAGCCGCCAAGGGCGAGGTTGTGAAGAAAGCCGGCGGAGCCGGTATGATTCTCGCCAACGGAGTTTTCGACGGCGAAGGCCTCGTCGCCGACTGCCACGTGTTACCGGCGACTTCCGTCGGCGCATCCGCCGGCGACGAGATCCGGAAGTACATCCGGTCAAAATCCCCTCCCACAGCCACCATCCTCTTCCGCGGCACCCGTCTCCACGTGTCCCCAGCTCCGGTGGTTGCCTCCTTCTCAGCCCGCGGCCCAAACCCACAGACCCCAGAGATCCTAAAGCCCGATCTCATTGCTCCGGGCCTCAACATACTCGCAGCCTGGCCCGATAACGTGGGCCCAAGCGGCATCCCATCAGACCACCGCCGAACAGAGTTCAATATCCTCTCCGGCACATCCATGGCCTGCCCTCACGTATCGGGCCTGGCCGCACTTCTTAAAGCGGCCCACCCAGAGTGGGGTCCGGCCGCCATCCGGTCAGCCCTGATGACCACCGCGTACAGCCGCGACAGCCTCGGCAAACGAATGCTCGACGAGTCAACCGGGAATTCATCCACCGTGATGGATTATGGGTCGGGCCACGTCCGGCCCCAACGGGCCATGGACCCGGGCCTCGTTTACGACCTCACAACCTACGACTACGTCGACTTCCTCTGCAACTCGAACTACACGAGCAAGAACATCCAAACCGTGACGCGAAAAACGGCCGACTGTAGCGAGGCGAGAAGAAGGGAAGGGCATATCGGTAATTTGAACTACCCGTCCATGACGGCCGTTTTCCAGATGTACGGGGAGATGCGTAAACTGTCGACGCACTTTATACGGACGGTGACGAATGTTGGGGGGTCGAATTCGGTTTACGATGTGAAAATCCGGCAGCCGAGAGGGGTGTCGGTGACGGTGGAGCCGGAGAGGCTCGTTTTCCGGCGAGTGGGTCAGAAGCTGAATTTTCTCGTTCGGGTGCAGACTGAGGCGGTGAAATTGTCAGCCGGGAGCTCGGCCGTGAAGAGCGGGTCGATCGAGTGGAGTGATGGGAAGCATGTTGTGACTAGTCCTGTAGTTGTGACCTTGCAACAGCCCATTTGAGTCTTGTTGATTAAGGTTGTTTTTTTGGGGTTTAAGGTCATGTTTTGTGAATTGTGTGGGGGGTTTAATGTTGACATATATGTATGTATGTATGAGTTTGGTTTTGTTTATTTAGTGTTTGGTGGTTGTGATTATGTGAAGAATCAAGAATGTGGTGTAAAAAAGGTAAGTTGAGATTATATTTTGGTTTTTGGTTTTTGGCATTTGATTTTTCTTTCAAATGATATGAGGTAAAAATGGTTGGATTGAAGTAAAAATTATACTTCAATGGACATGCTATTATCTGAAAACTACAAAAGTATGAAACTAATGTAGTTCAATCAAAGTAAACATATCTCCAGCTATTACTTAGACTCAGACAAATTTAGATTCTTGTGCAATTGGAGTCTAGCCATGTTCTTGTAATCTATGTTTGATATGTTGTTTCTAGCTTTTCATACACTCTAAATTTGCAATTACCAATTCGACATGTAAATCTCACAAAAGGCCCTATCCAACGTTATATCCAGAAAGATTTTTAGCACGCAACAGATTATTATTTGGTTCTTTTATTTGAATAATTGGCATATCCGCTGGCATGGTTCGATTTTTTCTTTTTGAAATTCGAGCTCGGCTCGTTTAACTTGGTGAACGAGGAGCGTTAAAAGAGCTAATCTACCTAGTTTATATAACGCACCAATTAAGTTAAGCATCTTCATAAACGATTTTTTTACAGAAACAATCAAATCGAACTTTTTACAGATTAAATAGTTTGTGTTTAGTTGATCAGCTCATTTATGACTTTTGGTTCATTAAATCAGCCAAATCGAACTTTCACCTGTTTATACTCGGAAATAAACTTCTTTCAAATAAACCTCTCTTATTTGCAAAACAATTTATTATATAAAATATAACACCTATGATAGCTCGCTGAACCGAAGCAATTTTCGGTTCCAAGGGAATTGCGCATCAATATAATAAAAATGATATGAATTTATTGAAATTTATGTTAATATTCAATGTTAGCATCCAATGCTCACATGAAAAAACTGAGCTTAAGATAATTATTATTAGTCAAAGTTAAAGACTGGGCCATCATTCTCTCTATACTTATGAACCCTTATAAAATGGACTAAATGGCCACTCAATCCGTTAAAAGTTAAAACTATAATTTTAATGATCCACATCAAAGTCTAAAATACCATTAATGGCTCAACTGCAGCCCAAAGGCCGTCCTCGGGACCACAAATACGGGATGTTATTTGAGCTAAAATATACATGAGCCCGTAATAATAAGTTAGGATTGTCCCAAGCAGAAGGCATTGCTGGGCCATAATTTGTAAGGCCCTATATTGTATAGTCCATTAATAACTATCTTGACTAGATTTACTGGGCCTGTACAACCAGGTGTTCAACATTCAAATGTTTAAATTGACTAAGCCCTTATATTACACATTGTGATCAAATTGTAAATAAAAATTTATTATTTATTTTATGCAAAAGTATTTAACTTAATCAATGAAATTAATAATTTTATTCTGTAAATATATATATATATATATATATATATTCATTTCTTGTGCCAGCTGATGACTTCCCTCATGAATCCAATCAAGTTAAATTTTAATTCTTTTTACTTAATAATATTTTATTTCCTTTACGTTGGGTTCACCTTAGCAAGTTGATGATCTACTTGACAACTTGCTTTCATTTGTTAGGAATTAGGAAAAAATATCAAAAGACAATAGAGTCCTGGACAGAGGTGGTCCAATGACTCCAATCCCTTATCCCTTCAGCAATTGGGCCCAAAAAGAATAAAAAAAGTAAATTATTACTTATGCTCATGTTATTTAATTATTAGTACAGTACTTAAGCTTATTAAATCTTGATTATTTTAATTACTTAGTTCTATCTTGTTGGGATTTAGGACCAAGCAAAGTTGAGAATAAATTTTGAAAATTGCCCAATAGACCAAGTTGGTGGTGTAGTAGCCTAAAATGATCTAGCCATGCAATCTACTAGTAAATTAGAAACCTGTTAGGATATGATTAGAATATATCTTTCATTTTATAAGATTTAAGTATTATTTTTCTTTCATTGGGTAATATAGAATCAAAAATTAAATAGAATTGGGAAAAAATAATGAGTCCTTTACCTATATGCTAACATTTAAGCTGTGCTTGTCATAGATTGCAAGTTGTGATAGAAAACAAAATCCAGAAATAGCCAAAATTAATTAAATAGCACCTTATGCACTATATGTGATCGACAAATATGTGAGTATGTGAGACGACAGCTCGAAGTTGAATTCTCTATAAAGTTCGTGTATTGTGTTTTTCATTACAACTATATCAAATTTCAAACATGAAAACTTTAAGAAAATTAAATAATCTCAAACATGGATACAAAATTGTTAATCATAATATGAGTTTAATGTTATTTGTTCATAAAATGCTATCAATTTTTTTTCAAAAAACAACTCTATAAAATGTTGTATTCAATATAATATAACATATCTAAATAACTTGGAAAAAAATACAACTAATAATGACTCAAGTCTAAAAACATATCAGAAATTTGATCCGAACTAATTTATGATGCACGTCTAAAAAATTAATAAAAACTCCATCATACCCGTCCTCGTTAAAATTTCTATCATTTATCATATATCATATACCCACATGAGTATTTATCAATCTAATAAAAAACCCAATGAAATACGATTTATTTTTTAATTAAAATATAAATGCACAATAATTGTGCTTCGCATTCATGACTGTGAGAGTCACATCAATGTGAATTTGTTTAGCCCAATAAACTTATGTTAAATTGCTTGTTACAATTCGATACGTAAGTTTTCAGTTATAGTTGGGAATTAAGTGATGTCTAAGCTAAATGAGTTTAGAACGATAACGATTGGAACGGTTTCACAATTTTTTTTTTTTTTTTNACAAGTTTTTTATATGAAGAATGTTTTTTTAGCAATTGAATGAATATAAAATAAAAATATAATTAATAAACATAACATAGTATAAAAACAATAATGTAATAATAGATAATCAAGAATATTGTGAATGGTGAATATTACAAATTTTAATCATTCCATTTTCGTATCCTTCAGATTGTCAAGTATTACTTACATTTCTTGTTATTCATAATTAATTAATTACCATTACTTATCACTCTTTATATCACATCAGTTTACATTATAAATAATTATTTTTTTTCATAAACTTTACTTATCCAATTCTTTTTTCCCACTTAAATCAAATTATATCATATCCAATCACAAATCATGAAACATTCATAATTGATATTTTATTACACTTAAGCTTATAATCTCTACACCCGTGTCTCACAAAATAAGTATTTATAAAAATGTGTGAATATATACAGTGTACATGATATAGTACTAAAGAATTAGCACTATGATTAGTTATTTTGTGACACGATTAGTGGCTAACATTTGGAATAATTTGGCACGTGAGATTCCTTTTGGACGGCAATTATTATGTGATTTCTATTGTTTAATATCTCACGAGCAACAACAAATTCTATACGTAGTGTTCTAATAGGGCGGTAAGCAAGGGACTGAGTTGATAAANAAAAAAAAAAAAAAAAAAAAAAAGTAGGGCGGTAAGCAAGTTAAAGTGCTCACGAACGCTCGAGTCAATGCTTGACTCGAGTTCAAGCAGTTAAACCAAGCAAATGAACCGAGTTTTGAGCATCATTTCAACTGGTTCGTAAGCTCGACGAGTCGCTCAACTTTTTATTTGCATAAATATTCCATAAAATTTAATTATCAATATTAGAGCATCAAGGTCAAAATTGTCTACATAAATTAATAATAGTAGCCTTGTATTTAAAATTTAGTTGTTAAAAATTCGAACTTAACACGAGCCATGTCTAACATCGAGCCGAGCTTTTTATTTTTTTCACGAGTCGAGTCGAACACAATTTTACAAGGATCGTCGATCTTGAACATTAAAGAAAAACGTTAAATCTCACTTCGACAAAGTCTATGCTTGACCCCACTCTAGTCAATTCGTTTGCAACCCTACTATTCTTAAGGTTGTGAAAGACAAATTCGAATTCACAGACATGTTGAATTCAATCACTTCGTTTCATTTAAAATCTATAAAAAGTATATATATATAAAATAAAAGCAAAATAAATCGGACGATAACTAGCTCATCTCGATTTATTTAATATCGAACTCGTATAGCTTGGATATAAATCTACTCAAAAAAATCCAAACATTTTTAGCTCAACAATTTTTTTAACTCAACCCACTATATCAATATTATCAATATAATTAAATAATATCAACTAATTATTCTTACCCATCAAATCAACTTTAATTCATTATTCATTCACTTACATAATTTTAACTAACTATCACTTCAAATCATCTATCTCCTATTTTTATCAAATCAATTTTAATTATTTTATTTTAAATATTATTTTAATATATTCAATAACTAACCATTCCACTTTTTTTAAAATTAATTAAACTAAATCAAAAAATCTAATCAAATCAAAAAAAATTTTTATCCAAGCATGAAGCATGATAAATGCTCGATGTGACATGATACCCGAATTTTTAATTTATTAAATAGTAATTAAAAAAATTAAAATAATAATAATCTTACCAGGTCAGCATGTTGGCACTAATATCTAGTTTTATTTAGTTACCTAATTTTACCATTTACGTAAATTAATACACGTACATGATTATGCAATTCAGGAATCTATAATTTCTCTAATTACAATATGTTCGTTCCGTTAAATTATCTTAAATGCGAAAAAAAATAAAAAATCTTAAATATATAAATTTATGCCTATAATTGAATTCAAATATTTACATTTCAAGTATTAAAAAAATTTATATTTAAGATTTTTTCATATTATGAATTCTCCTCAAATATTATAGTCTATTTTACATTTTTATTACATTTTTAATGACTTTCTGAAAATACAATTGAGAAATCAATGATAAAAATAAATCATTCATAGATTTTAAAAATTAGTATAATTAAAAAAAAAATCATAAATGTGAAAATAAAAAAATATAAATAAATTGTGTAATTTTTTCTATATTAAATGCCAAAATAATTTTCTTACCCTGGTAATTATTTGCTGGCCGAGTTTAAAACTAAATGGGCTCAAGTTCAGCATACGTACGATCCATAAGTCTTGGACCACTAGCACAAGCCCATCCAGGCAAGGCAAGGGCACTTCTGTCTAGACACATTTTTGAGGGGCATAACTGCCATTTCAAATCGTCACCTCGTTCCTGCCGATATCTCACCTGCCTCTTTTGGCTCACCATCATATAAAGAAAAGAAGCTGCCTCACTTAAACCCAAAAATCTCTATTAAAAAAGTTCATCGTTTTTCTACCATTTTTCCAGAAAAAAATAAAAAATAAAAAATTGTGTATTGTTGAAAAATCGAGAGAATATCTGCAATCGAACGAAGAGGAAATATTTTGAGTTAATATGTGTGGTGGAGCTATAATATCCGATTTCATATCTCCTGCGGGCCGATCTTCCCGCCGGCTGACGGCGGAGCTGCTCTGGGGCAGCGGCTGTGCCGATCTGAGCAAGAAGAAGAATCCGGGGAGCTACCGCTCCAAGCCTAGGAGATCTGAGCCGGTCGTCGATTTGGACGATGATTTCGAGGCTGATTTTCAGGATTTTAAGGAATACTCCGACGATGAAGGCGAGGTCGATGTGAAGAAACCGTTCTCTTTCTCTGCTTCAAAGAGTTCTGCTGTGAAAGGTAATACTGGTGTTTTTTTTTTTTTACTTAAATTTATTTTATTCAACGGTGGAGTTTGTTAACCAGTCTGTACATTTGAAATGATTTTATTTTATTTAACTGGGTGCTTAGGGTGTATTAAATAATGAACAAAGTTTTAATCTTTTTTTTTTTTAATATGTTTCTGGGTGTTGCTTACAAAGTCGTTCATCTTCTTAGCTTAGATGTACTTTTGGGCAATTTCATGATTTAGTGGTTGACTGTAGATATGTTTGATTATTCTGATTGAACATGAGTTGTATGTAATTTTGCACCGAACATGAATATGAAGACTGAAAGCCTTTTGAGTTTCTTTGACTGGGTAAATGGTTATATTTGTAGTTCTGCAATTGGAATACCAACCTGGATTTGTTTCTGTTGTTCATTCTTCGATTTTGACCTTCTGGGCCAAATTTATGCCTTTATTATACTGTAAATGTTTCTGAAGCTGTAGGGATGTCTTTCTTGGAAGCTATTTGGAGTAGAACTGCTGTAGGCTTTCTTTCAATAATCAGTACTTGGATCAAGTTGCTTCAAAAGGATTTCTTGTCTCTAGTTTGGATAAGAAAGTGAAAATCTGCAAAAAGATATGCTTCTTTTCAAGGGATTTAATGGCAGAAAGATATAAACATATTCATATGGCCCTCAATTAGTTCAAAGTTGTAGTTTGCTGAATTTTCTATGGATATAGGCCTTCATTCATTTCCTTCTAAACTTGACTGATCAGATATTTGCATATATCGCTTCTCCTACTATTTTCAGCAGTTGGGTCTAAAATATCTTTATATCTCTCGTTCATTTTTTGTGAAGCTTTGAAGCCTTTGGATGCTTCTCAATCTGACCATGAGGAAAACGACAAGTCTTCCAAAAGAAAGAGGAAGAATCAATACAGAGGCATTCGCCAGCGCCCGTGGGGCAAATGGGCTGCTGAGATTCGTGACCCGAGAAAAGGAGTTCGAGTCTGGCTCGGCACTTTCAACACTGCCGAGGAAGCTGCACGGGCCTATGATGCCGAGGCCCGCAGGATCAGAGGCAAGAAAGCAAAGGTGAATTTCCCTGGAGATATTCAAAAACTGGTTATTAAGGAAAGCCCGGACTCTGTACAGCCCAGCCCAAACCAGACTGCGAATTTCCCGAATATGCCGAATGACTGCTATGACTCGTTGGGCTTTCTTGAGGAAAAACCACAGATGAATAATAATCAGTTTGGATCTATAACTGAGGTAAAACCAACTGAGGGCACAAATGTCTATTTCAGCTCAGATCAGGGGAGTAACTCTTTCGACTGCTCGGATTTCACCTGGGGTGAAAACTGTGCAAAGACTCCTCCTGAAATCTCATCTGTCCTCTCTGCTGTGATTGAGGATGACCAGGCCCAATTCGCAGAAGAGAATGATGTTGGGCCTGTGAAGAAATCTAAATCCAGCCCAGAGGAAATTATTGTGTCTGGTGATGGAAATGATGATCTCTCGGAGTTCGATTCTCAGTTGAAGCTGTTTCAGATGCCTTATTTCGACGGGAATTGGGATGCCTCGATTGATGCCTTCATGAACGGGAACGAGATGGATCTTTGGTCTTTCGATGGGGCTTACTGAAGCTATTTGCTCGTCTTTGCCTCTATTCTTTTTCTGTAAATAAGGCTACATATTGGTGCTTTTTTTCGAAATTTATTTTTCAGGGATGAAAAAGATAATTACACAAACTGCCCGAGGCTAAAAAAAAATCCAGTTATCTTTCTAAATTACTTCCTTCCCCATTTTCAAGATTTATCTCGGGCTGGATTATTATCACAATCCATTATGATCAAAATGCAGTTCCCTTCGGCTTTTTAGATTATTTCTTTTCTCTCGATTTTTCATCTTGGGTTTATATCTTTTTGTTGCTGTGGTTTTGTAGGTGTGTTTGTTGCTAAGCAAATGGAAGAGGGCAAACAGTAAAGCTTTGCTTAAAGCTAAGAATGATGGTGTTTTATTTAATAGGGTGCTCTTGTTATTGTGCAGTAATAACTAGGGTTTTGAATCTACTGTGTGTTTTTCAAAAGACTGCAAAGTTTGAGTGGTGATTTTAAGATTATGCCTGTATGGGATTGATATACTTTTGATGGGAACTTATGCTGTATAATATAACTATCTGTTTCTGTGTTCATCTCTTTGGTTGACTTCTAATTTGCAATTTTGCATGTTGATCCATTTGTTCTGGGGCCATTTGTGAAATTATGAAGACTTGCAGGATGAATATGAAATCAAGTTGAGGGAAGGTGGGAGTGGAGTCACCTGTCATATAGACAAGCAATGTCAAAAGTCATTTTCTATTTTTCAATTGTTGATGAAAAGAAAGGTCTCCTTGAAAACGAAGTCATTTTCAATTTTTCACTCTTTTCATTTTTGGACAAAATTTTAGAAGCACTAGAAAATAATCTTTCTTATTATCTATAAAAATAATTTTTCTTGTGAGGGTACAATTCGATTACTGCCACAAAATCAATTCTCTTTTTTATTTATTTGTTAGCAAGATTGAATAATTTTTTTGTATAAATGCTTGTTTTGGAGCATTCTTGTGGATATTTTCTTTAACATTCCTTATTTTTTTTAATAATGAAAGTTTGAAATTCAAAATTTATAATCACCAAATAAAAAAATTTAGGATATATATACCAAATTGAAACCAATTTCAGGTATACAAACATTCATCCACCCTTGTATATTTTGATAAGCTAATTCAGAGTATAGAAGTAAGATACATAAATTTGAAGAAACCCAATATTAATTTTGAAAAAGGAAAGCAAGATTTTTCTTTGAGAAATCTTGGAGTACAATAAAAAAGGGTCAAGAGAAAAAAAAAAGAAGGAAAAATCAATAAATAATCTGAAAAGAATTTGTAACAAGAAAGGAATAGTAGGAAGATAACTCCACAAGAAAAACATCACATTCTTGCTCCATCTCATGATCAATCTTAAAAACCTAAAGAAAATTTGGTTAAAAACACTTGACACAACATACTTTTCCTCATCAAAAAAATGAACAAATTTTCCAAATCAATCAACCAAATACCTCCAAAAATCATACTCCTTTATGAAAACCTGCACATTTTTCCTTCTCCTTTTCATTTTCTTGCTAATTTTCTTCTTTGGTGTCCCCCTTTTATTCATCATCTTAATCTTGAAGCCCCAAATGCCAGATTTTTCCCTCAAAACAATACACGTGAAATCATACAAACTCGACGTAATAAGCCCCGGCCAAAGCCTCATGGTCTCGTCGGTTTTCTCTTTAGACATAATCACGCGTAATCCTAACAAGGTCGGATTAAGCTACCACCCTTCGAGATTCCATGTCCTGAGCCAAGGATTAGTAGTTGGACTGATTATAATCCCGGATTTTCATCAGCCCCCATTGAGCAAAAACGTAACCCTCGAAACGCGAGTGTTTGTCGAATGCTTAAACGTTAGCGAAATAATTTACAGAAATTCCAAAAAAGACGGCTCGTCAACAGAAGGTTCGGCTGGCATAAGGATATTAGGCGATTTTAAAGCAGAGGTTCGATTTTTTCGGGTCACGTTGCCTAAGATTAGGGTAATACTTCAATTTCTCGCGCCAGAAATATTCGAACCCGTATTTCGGTTGGATAAGAGAAAAAAGTTAAAAATAAAAATAAAAATAAAAATCTCATCTTTCATGTTGCATGTAACTAAATAGACATTTGTTCTGTTTTACATAAGCTGCATTGTAATAACACCTATCAAGACTTGACCATTTTTTGGTAACAGATTGCTTTGGATTGTGAAATTGAAGTCAACGACTCGAGATTTTCGCCGAGTAGTGAAGTTTACGGCATGAAATCGAATCACGAACGGTTGGTACGTGCGGTTAAACTGTCGATCTTGAATAGATTTCAGTGTTTTTATTTTTGTTGTCTTAACTCTTAACCATAACTTTGCTAATTATCTTTTTTTTTTTTTTGTGTTGTGATTAAT
>BKCP01010626.1:1036836-1059147 GCA_008636005.1 Striga asiatica | reverse complement strand
TTTTTTTTTTCGATCTCTTCCTTTCGGTTCGAGTCTTTTTGTGTTTCTCTTGGGTTTCATCTCTAGCCTACCCCGACTTGCTTGGGACTAAAGGCTATGTTGCTGTTGTTGTTGTTGTTGTTGTTTTTCAATCTAATTTACATGTGTACATGCAGGTTTCAAGGACGGGGAAAGTGCGTGCTGTGGGTCTGGCCATTTCAATGGCGAGTTCAGCTGTGGAGGGAAAAGGCCGATCAAGGAGTTTAGCTTATGTCCAAAACCGAGTGAATATGTCTTTTGGGACTCTTTCCACCTTACCGAGAGTGCGTACGGACAAATAACAAGTCAAATTTGGAACCAACCTGATGGCCGCCTGAAGGGACTTTTCGCGTGCCTCTAGAGTGATTCCTACACTTCACTGCTTTCATAGATAACCCATGACAGGATTTTTTTTTTTTTTCCTTTATTTTATTATTTTTTTTTCCTATGTTGGGATGAATAAATCTTATGCCGAGGCATAAATATATTATCAGAGGCAGATCAATGATAGTACTGAACTACTGATTTCCAGGACTATTTTTTTCTGAATTTAGTTGACACCCGTTTTATAAGTCCCCGATTTCTACGGATACTAAGGTAAAAATTCTGAAAAAAAATGCACATGAATTAACAAAAATGCCGTAAATCAGGTCACTGTATGCAGAATGCTATTGAAGGCAGAAAAACTAAAAAAACCAACACTAATACAGTTCAAGCAATCACACAATTCGTGTCACAGAAATAAGTGAATAAACACCATTGAGGCCATGAGCTGAGCTCAACATACCAACAATCAACAACAGTTTTTTTATTCTAACATACAAAATATTCATATGCACTGCATATTAGGGCCCTGACACATTTTACACGCCAACAATTATCATCATCGTTACCCCTCGTTCATATTATTGCTGCTTTTAATCATTTAATTCATTATTTTATCTTCAACAACAAATTTAGCAGCAGTGAAACGAATACTATAAATTAGGTCCAAATATCCTCATGAGAATTGCACCAGTTATAACAAGTCATAACTCTACAGGAACACATAATATCAAACTCAACGCCTGCCCCAAATAAACAACAACAACAACAAAAAATTATAGAATACAGAAAACTGATGACACCAGTAAAACTGAGAACAAATAATTCTAACATCCAAAGCACGAGTTTTTGATCCGTATTACAGAGAAAATAAATCAAGAAATGTAATACCTCCGAAAAAAGAAGGAACTTCACCAGTAATCGTTACAACTACACATCCCGTCCTTAAAATGATGAAACCTCTTCGCATCCCGAGCTATAATCTCCCGCCCCACAATCTTGGATATAATCTTGAACGCGTTATGACAGTCCACACAAGAACGCAGGTTCTTGATCACACGTAACTGAGCGCGGGCCGGGCTGTTCAATAAACCCTGACCAGCCGCTAGCCTCTCACTATGGGCCATTAAAGCCTCCTCCTTCACCTCCTGGTCCACATCGTGAAGCACAAACCTGAGTTCCGGCACATAACCTGCTTCTTTCATCTGCTCCTTCAAACCCTTGAGCAAAGCATAAACTTTCTCGTGGTCTGGGTGGGACCTGTCCCCAGCCACGTACTCATGTGTCCTGCTCCTGAGTTCCAGGAGATTCTGCCCCTTTTTCAGCTTCCGTTTTTCTTTCTCTTTAGCGATTTCAGACGGGTCCACCGGAATTAGCCCCTCCCGATGCTGATCGTTAAGGCGTGTGGGGTCCGCTAGCTCGATGAGCTCGACACACCGGTCCCCGAGCTCGGTGTTCCCGTGAATTCTGCAGTATTTCAAAAGGGTTTCCCAAATTTCCAAACTTGGTTCGATTTTCAGTTTCTCAATAAACTCTAGTGCCTCGTCCAAGAAGCCAGCATTCCCAAACATGTCGACTATGCCCACGTAATGCTCCATTGTCGGGGCAATACCGTAATTGTTCCTCATCGACTCGAAGTGCAACATGCCCTCGACAGTATCGCCCAACACACCACACGCGTGAAAAACGCCGATGAAAAACTGCCCGTCGGGTTTCAATCCGGAGCTTTTGAAGTCCGAAAAGAGGATGGTGGCTTCTTCTCCGTAGCCATTCTTGGCAAGGCCTGAGATGATGACGTCCCAGGACGTGAGATTTCGTTTGGGCATTTGATTGAACACTGAGAATGCATCGTTTGTGGACCCGCATTTCAAGTACGTGTCCATGATTAAATTGTACGTCCAGATTTCGAGATTCTCCCCTGAGCTTGTGAGGTGCTTGTGGATGGATTTGGCCTCTTCCAGAGCCTCGTTTTCGCCACACGCCTTCATCAGTGCTGTGTAACGAGGCAAGTCGATATGAATGCCCTCATTACGTAGCTCGGCCAGAAGCTTTACAGCTTCTTCCACCTTTCCTTCCTTTGTGAATTCATCAAGATTCACCAGCCTACTAACAGGCTGAGATTGAGGATCGTTATTGTGAAACTGCCCAGCTACAACTTGCTGATACATGGATTGATTATAAACATTTTGCCCCAACATATTTCCATTTTCACCTGAAGAAACCCCAAAAGTACCCTGACCAGGTCCATTATTATGATTCGCATTCACCAGCCCATTTTCCAAAGGTTCAAAATTACCAGGCTGCAGATCAAAATTCTGCCCGTAAAGCCGAATAGGGTTTTGATTATGCTGGCTACTCTGATTAGTGTTGAAAGCGCCGGAGCTTTCGGCCGTCGAATCACCGTATCGCCCATTCGGGTTTTGCCCATAAACCCTGCTAGGGTTTTGAATTCCCTCGATTCCACCCAAATTTCTACCGTAGGGCGAGCCACTCTGATTGTAACTGCTCTCAAACGCTTGATTTTCGACAAAACCCACGTCCAGACTGTAAATATCTGACCTTTCGGTTGCAGTTCCGAGGTTTCGAACAAAATCGAGCACGGCGATCGGACATGGAAACTCCGGTGCGTTTGCTCTGCGTACCTTCAAGAGGGGCTGAAGAGATTTGAGAGCAACGAGTGAAGCTCTTCTGCTGTACATCGCTGAGTGGACTCGGTCGACGGTAATTCGGTGAGTCGAGCTTTGGGAGTGGCTGCTAATACGCGGAGCGTGAAGATTTTCGTGGAGGCCAAATGTGTGTGTGTGTGTGTGTGTGGCTAGGGTGTGCGATTTGGGCCTAGGGGGTTTTGGACGGGTCGAATCTCGGGCATAGAATTGTAATTGTAAAATAAATATAATTATTTAGTTAGTTTACAAACTTTACATAGCTAGGTTTGGTAAAATTAACTGATAAGCTACATGATAGCTCATAAATGTGTGTTTAGTAAGCACCATAAACTAACTTATAGCTTATTTGGTTACCTTATAAGTCTTCTATATAGAAGTATGTTTGGTTTATAAGCTTCTTTTGGTAGCTTTTTATAAGCTTCTTTTTGTAGCTTTTTAAATAAATCTGTTGAAATTTTTATTTTTGATAACTTATTTTTTAATTTACCAAACACTTTTATCATATAAATTGATCTTTTAGTCATAATCCATAAGCTATCAGCTATAAGCTCGAAATTCACTTATAAGTTATTCGTTGAATTCAACTATAAGTTAGTTTTACCAAACATAGCCTAAGTTACCCCCAAATTGCAACGATACCCTCGTTTCCAAAAACTCTCGTGCACCTCCTCCTATCGCCGTACATTTGTTTTATCTGCGAGGATGACCGGCACTGCCCGGTTATCCCTAATCCTTTCGCCTAGTCTCCTTTTGGAAGTTTCCCTTCCTGTCGGGTTTTGCAGTGGACTAGGAGGACTGATGGGTGTGCCAGCTCTGCTCACCAGCCTCTCGATGGTTGGGTTTGTGTTGGCTCTGTTTACTTCTCCTGAATGTCGGTGTCTCTAAGGTGGAGATCGATGGTATCCTCCGGCAAGGTTTGTTTCTTCTTCGGTCAAAACGGGTCGGGGCTGTTGGTGTGGTGTGGGGGAGATGATGGGTGTTGGTTTCCTTGTGCTTATTTTTGGAGGCAGTCCGTTTGGAAGGAGAACTCGACTTTGTCGATTGAGAACGAGTTAGCCTTAGCCTAATGAGTTATAGAGTTTGGAGCTTATTGATCCATGTCGGGGTCCTGTTCCTGTCTTTTTTAGATTGCCTTCCGGTGTTGTCCCCGCTGGTGAGGATGAGTGGTGTTGAACAACAATAAAGAGGGCACATTTTGGGAGTGCGTTGTACTTGTTTTGTGTTTTGTTCTTTTAGTTTTTCTGTTTAAGTCAAACTACGTATAACTTTAATCTCCTTTATGGAGTTGTTTTGTCTCATTTTTTGGAGCTTTTTGTTTTGTGGGTGATTTTAACCCCCTTGGTGGACTGTGTAATTCCATTGTGGTGAATCCAGTCTTTGTATTAGTTTTGGAAGTGTCTGTTGACACCTTAATGTACTCGTTTTGAGTTTCTCATTTTCTAATATAATTATCATTTGATAAAAAAAACCTTGTATTTGATGAAAATTAATATTTTTTTTAATTTGTAAAATTTATGTATGATCATATTAAAATGTGAAGTAATTAATATATTATACAACTAATAACTTCTCATGCAACCGTTACAATTACTTCAATTTTCCAAATTTAAAAATAACACCTAAATTATGTCCCCGCTGTAGACTGGCACACAGCCAATAATAAATAGTAGGAAAAAAAAGGGAATAATATATTCGATTTTTTCTCTCTACACGCCATTTTTTGTGTGGACGCAGTCGCCGGAGCTCTGTTTTCGTCTTCTTCCTCATCCTATTGGATCTCAGCAAAGCAGCCCTACTCTCAATCTCATCTCTGTTAATTGTTAACCCTTTTTTTTCTCGATTTGTATTGCCATTATTCGTTTGGAGTTTTTTCCGATTCTGGTTTTCGCACAAAACGGGCCTCATTGTATTGATTGATTCATAGCTACAGTAGGAGCTTTTGTTCTGAATTTTGATTTGTGTATTTCTGAAGTGAACAGTGAATTGTATAAGTTAGCTNGATCTGCAGCCTCTGGTTTAGAGAATTGTATGTTCTAATTGGTTTGGCTTGGCCCGAGTTCGAGGCTCGGGGAATGGCACGCATGGCTCGGAATATGGAATCTAGCTGTGGAAGTTCAGGCGGCAGCTATTTGCAGAAATTCAGACTTTATGAAACTCGCTCGGTATAGTTGTTTGATCTCGTTGGTTTGTTGCTTGATTGTGTGTTTAATGTTTTTGTCCTGTTTAGATTGTGGTTGCTGTAAAATTGGAGGGCTGAATGGTTGGTTGAAGGCGTTGGTGTAGGTCTGTTGGGTATTTAAGTCCTATTACTCTTGTGGATTGTGTAATTCTCAAATCCTCGAAAAGTAGACTTTAATCTAATGATGTGTATATTACAGCCGTAGATGTAATCCCAATAAGAATTAATATATTTTTAGATGCTTGAATATGTTGGATTTCATGCCTCCATGTTTCATATTCGCTGTTTATCTCTGTTTCTCCCTTTTCGACTTTGAATTTATTATTGTTCGTCTTTGTCTTGTTTGTCACTCTTCTTTGATTTTACAATTTTGTATAAATCTGCGGCGACTAGAAAGAACGGAGAAAAGGTGATTTAAGACCCTTTTTTCATCTCATTAACTAATCATTCTTGTGTGGCTTTATGTTGGAAAGTGTGTATCGAATCAGACAGAATATTACGGTCTTGACTTTTTACTGCTTGTATGACGCTGGCCAAAGGTTAGCTCAAGCTGTAGAAAAAAAAAAAAAAATTGTAAGTGAAGTAATTAAGAAGATATGATAACTGCATTATGTTGAGGTTGGGTTGTGCCAGTGGTTTTCTAAATGTAGATTGTAGAGACCTGCTAGTGGTAGATGTATCTAGAAACCTTTGTAACACATGTTTAAAAAAGGTAGAGACTGTACACGCATTTGTGCTTGTAAATATTATTTCATGTGCATTGAGCATTTTCTAAAATCTCATGTTCGTATCCAGCTGGATCTAGTGCGTATCAAAATCAAGTATCTGTTGCATTAATTGAACTTTAGATTCTGAAGTTGACACCTTGTCAATGTTTGGCCATGTCTGTGAGACGTACTGGACACGTTCATAAAACAGATAAAATCAATATTTGGAAAGTGTCAAGTTACATGTGCCTTATAAAGTAATGTATATCTTATTGTAAATTCGTAAACTTTATGAGTTTTCCAAATGCCCAAAATCAACCAATGGTATTTAGAGGAAGGTTTACTATTATACTACGCTTGGTCATGTTAAATTGCTATATGCTGTTTTACAGAAAGATCTGTAGCTAGACACCTCCCATATTCCTGGATGTATGTTGAATATGGGTGGTTCTCAACACTTGTAGTTATGTGTGTTTTTGTCACATCCTTGCTCTCTCAATCTCTTTGCACTTTTGCAGTTCTCCCGTGTTCCTCTTATTTCCTTTTTCCTTGAAGAAGGCATCCAAGAAACTCGACAGCAATGTATTATTGTTCCAATTTTCACATTCGTTATTATTGATAAGTTTTCTTGTGCTCTAGAACTTCTATATGATTGGACGAGACAAGAATAGAACATGTTGGAAAGTCTTGAAGATCAACAGATTAGAGCAGTCAGAGCTAAGTGTTACTGAAGATACTACTACATATTCACAAATTGAATGTTATGATCTGCTGAAAAGAATTCATGAAGGGAACAAGTGTACTGGTGGATTGAAGTTCGTCACCACCTGCTATGGAATTATTGGTATATTTTATCTTCAACATACCTACATCAGCTAATTAATTGTGTTTTAANCCCTCTCTTTCTTTAATGTTGTGACCGCGCAGGATTCATAAAACTTTTGGGACCTTATTACATGTTGCTTATCACTAAAAGAAAAAAGATGGGCTCAATTTGTGGGCATGAAGTATATTCTATTGCCAAAAGCGAGATGATTGCTATACCAAATCCTACTCCGCACACAAATATGGCTTATTCTAAGAATGAGAACAGGTCTTTTGCCATTTCTGTGTTACATTGAGAGGAGTAGAGGACAGAACATAAATTATATACATTTTAGTTCTCTTGTATCTTATGTAATTCGTCGTAAACGAGCTATTTAAATTTTTTATTTTGTTATATCACTTTCATCAATCCAACTCACTGGAGGTATCTTCTTACTTCCTTAGTCTTTGACTACACCCTTCAACAAAGTCAGTTGTATGAAGTTAATGATTTTCTACATGTATTAGAATTTGCCTGCAGTATATTGAGGCAAAAGAGAAATGCATCGATCATATATTTGTTGTGAGTATATTAATCACCTATCTTAGTGCATCGTCGGTAGTTAAATTGTTATTAGTTAAATTGTTATTAGTGCCCATGCCTTTTCCCAGAAATTGTGCAGGGCCAGACCACATTGTGATGTTTATTTATGTTGAATGGGGCAAGGTATCAGCGGAGTTTCAGGGGACATCTATTGCCTTTTGTTTATATGTTGTATATCGCTGATTTTATTTGGCAGTGTTATTTACTGGACTTGTATTCATTTGCTTTTGCCTCTCCCTTTCCTCTTATGTTGACAATTAGATACAAGAAGCTTCTGCGCAACGTGGATCTTACCAAGGATTTCTATTTTAGCTACTCCTACCATGTTATGCTTAGTCTTCAAAAGAATCTAACCAATCACGAAACAGGATTAGTTCTCTATGAGACCATGTTTGTGTGGAATGAGTTCTTAACTCGAGGAATTCGTAATCAGCTCAAGAATTCGAGTTGGACTGTGGCATTGGTTTACGGATCCTTTAGACAGGTAATTCTAAGTGCATTACTATGCCAGTTTCTTAAGATTTTATCGTTAATATTTTATTTTTGGGTTTCACCTTGTATTTATATTCTTGTCATAGTGAACCTTGAATGTTTTTGTTAGGCTTTTTTTATTTTTATTTTTTGGTCATATGTGGCTTATGCATTATATTGCGTTTATTTTCTCTTTAAATGTATTTAAATGATTTAGAAACTCTTTTCTGTGATTAAGGAGATCATTGCGGTGTGATTATATTTGGATTTTCAACAGGTTAAACTTTCAATATCCGGGCGTGATTTCAATCTAATTCTTATTGCCAGAAGATCTCGTCATTACGCTGGTACCAGGTATAGAAAACGAATTCTGTCTCTATTTGCTGCTACAGATTGATACTATGATAATGACGTACAGACAATTTTTTTCCCTGTGCTTCATTTGATTTTTCTACCTCAGCCCAACTTTTTTGGGTGCTTAATTTGAATTTTATTTTCCCACAGTCCAATTATATGTGTTGGTCATCATTCCTTTTACTTATGGCGCACTATACGAACAATGCACATCATTAGTTGTATTCCACAGTGTGCAAAAATTTGGATTATCAAGTTTATATTTACCGATAAGACCTACTGGACTTGAAGACCCATACTACTCTTCTTTATATCAAGCTATTTGATTCTCACTTTTGTGTCCCAGATACATGAAACGGGGGGTGAATGAGAAGGGCCGTGTAGCAAATGATGTTGAGACTGAGCAAATTGTTCTTGAGGATGTCGTGGAAGGAAATCCTATGAAAATATCTTCTGTTGTCCAGAACCGGGGTTCAATTCCTCTCTTTTGGTCACAGGAGACTTCGAAATTGAATATTAAACCTGACATCATACGTAAGACATGTGACAAATAATAAGTTTATGTTCTAACAGCTCCCTCTTTCACTTACTCTATTTCTTTGTCCAGTATCAAGGAAGGACGAGAAGTATGAAGCCACCAAACTTCACTTCGACAATCTAGTCAAGAGATATGGGAATCCTATTATAATATTAAATTTGATTAAGGTATACTTTTGTGTTGATTGTTGGGCTGACATCACCAACTTGTCATATTCTTCCTCAACATTACATTCTCATGGATATTTACTGGTTCCATTTCTCCTATTTAATCCACCCCTTGTTCTTGATTGGCAGACTCGCGAGAAGAAGCCAAGAGAATCAATTCTCCGTGCAGAGTTTGCGAATGCTATTGAAGTTATTAATAAAGATCTTGCACATGAAAACCGCTTGATGTTCCTTCACTGGGATTTGAGTAAATACTCCAGAAAGTATGGCTGTCACTTTTCTGTTGTTCTTGTTTTGCCTACTTTTCACTTTTGAACTTGATGATTCAACTTCTCCTGTATATGTTACAGCAAGGCAGCGAGTGTGTTGGCGTATTTAGTCAAAGTAGCAACCAATGCATTGGATTTGACTGGCTTCTTTTATTGTCAAGTACTCCCATCTTCAAGGTCAGGAATATGGAAAAGCTGTTATTAAATGACTGGGAAAAAAATACGTGGCCTTTCATCCGGTCGTTTCGTTGTTTCTTAGTATTAGTATTATTTTTTATTTTTGGTCAACCTTCGTAAAAGCATTGGTTATAGAACAAGAATTGAGTATTTACCACCATGTTCATGGTTGTCAAGTTAGGCTACTGATTTGATGGTTTGAAGGTTTTCGGCAGCTGTTTCGGCTTCTAGGAATTTGATATGATATGTGCGAAAATTATAATCAAATTATAATCTATGTTACTGAAATTGTCTCGTAGAGCAGCAACGTTAAGTAGAGTTCCCTACCCTCTATTTCTGCAGACATTTTGTATATTATCATTCTTTTCTGTAACCAACTTTAGTTTGGTAGTTTTTCTTCCCCGACTGTTAGTATCCTTCTGGAGCTTTATATATAAAGAATGGTATCAGACGCCCTGGCACAATTCATTGGAATTATTATTTTTGGATCAGAAACGCTATTTTCTAGAGCTTGGAATGCATATATGTTGTTTGTGTAATCAGGGAAAATAAAATACATTGCTTTCATGTCTTAGTTATTTACCTCGGCCACCTGTCTACTCTTTTACAGCCAACTCCCTTGCAGCAGCAACTGCTATGGTGATTGTTCTGATGAGGACCTCTCCAATGCGACTGAGGATGCTTGTGTCCCGACTTCTAAAGATAGTGTCAATGATGAGGTTGGAAGTCATTTGGTCAAGCCTCCGGTGTTTCAGAAAGGGGTTCTGAGAACGAATTGCATCGACTGCTTGGATCGCACAAATGTGGCACAATACGTCTATGGGCTGGTTGCTCTTGGCCATCAGTTGCATGCATTAGGATATATTGCTGTTCCAAACATAAGCTTAGACTCTGCTTTGGCTGATGATCTAATGAAGATATATGAAGCTATGGGTGACACACTTGCTCTACAGTACGGTGGGTCTGCGGCCCATAACAAGGTACCCTTAGTCAAATTTTCGCAAAGTGAAAATGGATGTGTTGGTCTTAAAAGGAATTTTTCTTTCTTTCCATAATGTCGGATTTTTAACAATACCATTATACCAGATGACTAAGAAGAATATGCAATGTAGTTAATATCGAACTCTTTTACGTCCATATCTTCTCATTGAAGAAAAAATTACAATCAATTGTTCTGTCTTTGGATATCTCCACTCACCTGTCTTATGCTACAGTATAAATCTCACTCTTATTTGATTTGTGCTTCCTGTTATGGTTTTCAGTATACTCTTTTTAGCCCATTTTGTGTATATTGAACAGATCTTTTCAGAGAGAAGGGGTCAGTGGAAAGCAGCAACACAGTCTCAGGAGTTATTTAGAACTCTTCAACGTTACTATAGTAATGCCTACATGGATGCTGAGAAACAGGATGCCATTAACATGTAAGCCAATCAAACCTCCTAAAATTTTATAAATGTATCTCACTCAGTACATTGGGTCTAATGTTATTGTTGTGTTTTTTCTTCTTCTTCTTTATTTATTTATTCTTTTTCCATAATAATATGTCTCATTGTCCATGAGCAGATTCCTCGGACATTTCCAACCACAACAGGGTAAGCCTGCTCTATGGGAGCTGGATTCCGATCAGCATTATGACGTTCGAAGGCGTGGTTCTGATTTTGCAGAAGAAAGTGCAAGGTAACAATGAAATGTGCACAAACAATTTGATTTGTGTGGTTGGTCGAGTTCTGGTGGACTACATGTATAATAGAAGATCGAGTGAGCTGCCAAAAATCAGATAGGATAATAGATTATAACTCTTCATGTTAGAAATGTTTAATATCATCCAGAAAAATTGATGGGATCTATTCAAGGAGAGGACCATGAATATTGTGTGATTTTTTTGCATTGATGGTTGGAGGTGAAAATCTGTATTTGCAGGTCATTTATCAAAAGGTCTCTATCTGATGGCAATATTCTTTCTGAAGACAACTCGCCTATTGTCGATTCAAAGGTTATACAGATGGACAGTTCTCATAGAACAGTGCCTGATAAGGCTAAAGGCTGTAAACTGGGGCTTTCGGATTCAACTCCAGAATTTTCAACTTGTGAAAGTGATGTATCCTATTCCAGGTAAGGTTTAGTACCCTTAGATTTAAAATAGCTGAAAATTCTAGAAAGACTACTTCCCGTGTTATGAGAAGTTGGGATACCTGATGACCAATGAAAATTTACTACAGACAGTAAGCATGAATTTACTATAATAGTTGTCCTTTTGTCAGATGTCACAATTTTTTTGCCCTATCTGTATTCTAGATTATGCAAATGCTTCTCTAATTTGTAATGATTTGTACCGAGTGATTGCATTTTCGTAGTTTAGCAGTACTTGAGAAATTATGAAGCGTGCAGGAAAATGAATCAAACATTTGGCTTTCTACTGGAGCACAACTTTATTCCTTTTACACCTGTTCAATTTTTCACTTTTAGCAAAAGCGTATAAGCGATGTTATGCTCTCTTCACTGGGCTTTACGTCGATAGTTTTTATTGTATGACTTTTCTCTCATATTAGTGTTTTTTTTTAAGGTATACACCCTCAATGCCCCGTACACGGCTTTTCCCTGATTCACAACCAGAGAGGTATCTGGACAATGACTGCACATATTATGTTGATCGTGAGGATTCATTCAACTGTTCAAATTTTCTTGATGTTGATTGGCTTTCTTCA
This sequence comes from Striga asiatica, assembly GCA_008636005.1. Taxonomy (NCBI): domain Eukaryota; kingdom Viridiplantae; phylum Streptophyta; class Magnoliopsida; order Lamiales; family Orobanchaceae; genus Striga; species Striga asiatica. The sequence continues at coordinate 1,047,164 of BKCP01010626.1, read as the reverse complement.
TCTGGAAACTCTTGTGAAGATGAAGCATACGAGAGGTATATATTTTGGTTTGTAATGCATGCTCCCTTACATGTATCTTTACCATGATAACATTATAAAGCTCTCCATTTAATCATGCCACTCAGTTTTTCAAGCAAAAATTTTTCAATTTAAAAATATCCGTACCTACTGCTACATAGAAAGGACTCGTGTCCCAGGGTTTTAATTTTTATTCCTTTTTCGTGGTTTTAGATCATTGCTCGTTGGATCTTCATCTGCTGCTGGCATGTCGCTGGGAGAGCTAAAAACGGGAATGAACTCATCTTATCAGCCTGAATCCAGCTTGAAGGTAGCACGTTTAAATTTCTCTCCAAAGAGTCAAAGACTTACCTAAAAACACAGATTATTGTGATAAAGAGTTTAGGGAGTCATGATTAGCACTAAAATTAAACTGATTCCCATTTTTTGTTGCTTGGAAGTAACTTTTCATTTTCCCATTTCTTTATTTCCTTCTCTTTTTCTTTTCCCAAATCGAAAAATTTGTGTGGGGCGCTTGTGCTTTTGAAGAATTTCTGATTTTTGCTCAACTGATAGAACTTTTTGTTTACATTCTGTTATAAACCAATAATGTCATTTCTCTTGATACTTAATCCTTAATCATCGTTTTTTTTTCTTTTTCGTAATTTTTTCTTTTATAATAATTTTTCCAGGGAAAGGAGCTAGCCAGTGGTGACCTCAGCTGTGATGCCGCCAGTAACTCGAACGAACTTTCAGGCTTTTCCGAAAGATTCATGCAGTGGGTCAATGGAGATATGCTTTTCCCGTGATGTTTACTTCAAATCGTGCTCGAGTCCATCTTAAGGGTCGATCGATGATTGACCCAAACAATACTCGAGAAGGAAAACGGTCAAAATTTTTTCCTAACAGAGGATAGGCATTTATCAAATGAAGAAGCTTTTTGTTTTTCCTCCCCCCAAATTGTACATTTGCAGAAGTAAATTTCAAACCTGTCTAGTTGTGATTCTTAGAAGTCATAGGACTTAGTTGTTACACACTTGTGCTACGTTGTCCTCTTGGTCTTATTGGTTCCTTGTCCAAGCTAACAACTTGATACATTTTTCAATTTTGTAAATATTCCATTAGGTGATTTATTTACTCAAATGTAATATAATCATAAGATAAAAATTATTGAGATCATTTTATTTTATTTTTTTAATTTCTTTTGTTTTCCTTTCTTGAATTTGGCATGTGTGAGGACTGGACAGGTCTCGAGTTTCTTACTTTGTTACTAGTTTTTTTACTAACATCTTCAACAACTAAAAGATGGAAAAATGTATATATAGAACAATAAGAGAAGAGATAGCTTGGTCTAAAAGTTGGTAGTAATTCAGTTATCCAAAAATTTGAATAGATTATAGAAATAACAGTGATGGTAGACAAGGATTACTTGATCATTCACAAAGAGAAGAGTTGGTATTGTACTAGCAATTTCATAACACAATTCTATTAACATTTAAGGCTAGTGTTAGACAGTTGTATAATTTCATAACATTAAGGTTGGTGTTAGATAGCGCTAATAACTTTAAAGAAATAAAAATAAAAATAGTTGGTGAACCCATTACATTTAAAAATAAAAAATAAAAATAAAAATTCATACTTATACAGTGAATACTCAAATACTCAAATAATGGAAGTAGGAATTCACAAAATTAAAAAAGAAAAAAAGAACACTTGTAATATTTGAAAATAAAAATAAATTAAACTATGCGTGGGCAAATTCTTGTATGGAATTTTCAAATTATAGGATCTTTACATGTATATTACAATTTTTTAAAATTTCTGCAACATTTAAAATAAAATCACACAAAAATCATTTATAAACGAGTAAAAAAAAATGCAATTTAAAAATTAAATTATAAAAACCATAAATCAACCCTTTATAAATCGTCAAAAAATTACAAATACGAATATAAAAAATATAGGTTAACAGCGTAATTTTTTCAAGTATGAAGTTGATTGCGGCTTTAGATGGGCCGTCAAAATGTTAATATTCAAAAAATAACTTCTGCCCAATGGACTTCTGTACTTTGTCCAACACGTTTGTATTCCCAGCCCAGATTCACCCATAGACATACTACAATAGAATCTAAAAGCCCAAAGCCCAATAATAAGCCGTTTTCTATCCCATACCCGATTCACCCTTAGACATACCACAATATTATCTAAAAGCCCAAAGCACAATATAAGCGTTTTCCAACCAATCGTCGTCCCCTCCAAAACCCTTAAAACCCTTTTCTGCTTCATCACAGTTTCCCCAAATTCAGACATTCACAGAGCTCCAAAAATGGTGGCCGTTAAGAAACAAAAGCCACCAAAGGACACGGCTGAACTTCAATCCGACGTCGCCTCTTTCGCGTCCTCCCTCGGTTTCCTCTCGTCTGGCGGCGCCGCCGCCGCCGATCCCTCGTCCGGCTTCAACGACTCCGATTTCCGGAAAACTGGTCCCATCAAACCTCAGTCTCAAACACTCGCAAAGCCCCAAAGGAATTCATCCACGAAAAAATCTGAAGACAAAAACCGCAAACCGAAACCCAGGAGAAACGACGCTAAACCAGCTGAAAACCAGAAGCAGGGTCCGAGGAACAGTGATTTTTCGGCGGAAAAAGATTACGGCAGGTTTAAGAATCTCCCAAAGCTTCCGTTGGTGAAAGCGAGTGCGCTGGGCGTGTGGCACGAAGATGCTGCTGATTTGGAGGAGAAATTGGTCGGTAAAGATAAGAAAATCGAGGTAAGAAATGCCGAGGAGTGGACGGTTTTGGTGGAGAAGAAGAAGGAGCTGGGAGAGCGGTTGTTGGCGCAGTATGCACAAGATTACGTGTCCTCTCGTGGGCAAAATGGAGATATTAAGATGCTCTACGCCACACAGAGGTCCGGGACAGCTGCTGACAAGGTGTCCGCACTTTCTGTCTTGATTGGGGACAATGCAGTCTCGAATTCGAGATCGTTGGACTCGCTTTTAGGTAATGCATTTTTGTTGGTCATTCTGTATTTGAGCTGAATTGAATGAAGTTTTTTGATGTGTGGCGTTATACTGCATGCAGTTGAAGTTATTAATAAAGGTTATAATGTTCTAGCTGGGATAATGTATGTCTATGAGCTTTTTGTAATCAAGACTGGCTCTGCTATTGTGTAGAAATTATATTTTATTCAAATCATTTCCGCAAGTTTCATATTGGTGATGATTTGGGGCTAAATATGATTGATTGTAGTGGGTTACCTTTATTTTCATTTTCTGTTCAACTAGTGGCAAAAATGCTTGAAAATTATTGCTTGTGAGGTAGTTCGTTCTGTCGTATATCTTGAAAATTATTTATTGTTCTCAGCGTTGCATATTGTGCGTGCTTGGGATGATGATCTTATGAAAATTATTTTGTGCAGGCATGGTGACGTCAAAAGTAGGGAAACGGCATGCATTCACTGCTTTTGAAGCACTGAAAGAAATTTTTATCATGTAAGGACTCGTGCTTTCTTTGATGTCCTTTGGCTTGATAAACATAGATGTTCCCATAGTACGTATTCTTTATAGAAACATATTTTCTTAAGCCATTATTGCAAACACTTTTTTTATCAATCTTGTGTTTCACGCAGTTTCCAGTTTTTTACGTGAACAATAAGTTAATATTCTACCTGCTGTATGCGCACATAATTACACGCCAGATATCCCTTTGTTACTCTATTGACTAGCGTTGTGGTTTCATTGTGGTTAACGCTATAGTCGATCTTGTATAAATCTTTTTGCAGTCTATTACCAGATCGCAAGCTAAAGAATCTCTCTCAGCGACCTCTAAATCACCTGTCTGATACAAAAGATGGCCACTCTCTTTTACTATTTTGGTATTGGGAACATTTGTTAAAAGAAAGGTATCTCGATCATTAGTGGGGTTTCTAATGTATTCATGATTTCATGCAATAACTGTAATCTGAAATATTGAACCCATGTTATTAAAATAGTCGGTTCTTTATGACTGTGATTGCTGGATACGTGAAAGATACTAATAAATTTGCAGGTATGAACATTTTGTTTCTGCACTTCAGGAAGCTTCTCTTGATGTGTTAGTCAAGCTCAAAAGCATTGCTCTGAAGGTTAGTATTTCAGTTGTTTCTGATCTTTATAGAGTTTCCGGAGTACATAACTGGTTATTTATGTTATTGCGTAGCTTCTTTCATTTTTTTATAATAAATTGATATATCCAAATAAGGAGATAATTTAGTTTGTTCACAATTTTGAATAATTACTGGTATCAATTGTTTAGATTATGTATTGTGGCTAGCAAAAGCCGGAATGGTGCTGAAAAATGTAGCCAATGAATGAATATGTTCTTACTCGATCTTATGTTCTATGTAATATCTCAGATCATCTATACTTTGCTGAAGAGCAAATCAGAACAAGAGCGACGACTACTCTCTGCATTGGTGAATAAGGTATATAAATATTCATATTTGAGTAGGATTAGATTAGAACCAAATAAGATTCTAAATACTTCAATTCTTGTCTTGCTTACAGCTTGGAGATCCTGAAAACAAAGTTGCATCAAATGCTGACTATCACTTAGCAAATATTTTAACTGAGCATCCAAACATGAAGGTGGTTTTCTATACTTTCTGCCTCATTGTATCCTTAATTCCGAGTCATTTACATTTTAATACTGATATTTTCATCCTATTTACTGTTACTTGAAGAGAGTAACTATCTCTAGATTTTGTGTTGGATATGTATTTCAGAATATGCTGATTCAGTGAATTGTCTTACTCTTACCCATAAGTTGGAGTTAAGTTTTCTTACTTTTTTGCAGGCAGTGGTGATTGAGGAAGTAGAAAATTTCCTTTTTCGACCTCACCTTGGATTACGAGCCAAATATCACGCTGTATGTTTACATCAATCTCCGACTTGTGTTTACTTTTGTTCGGGATGATGTGCTTTTTGTCTGGTTGAGGCAATAAGCTGCACTTGTTAGCACTAGCTGTGAATATAAACATTTTTGCCCAGTTATTCATCAGTTGGATGTGAACATAGATTTATTTCCATTTTATCCACCTATACATGTAAATGCCAGCTTGCCTAATTATTTGATTTGTGTAATTCTATGAGGATATGCTCATGTGATGATCATGATACTGACCGTCTCACTGGTTTTTAATTTTTATTTTTTTTTTCACTTTTTTTTTGTCTCTACTGATGTAAAGGTAAATTTTTTGAGTCAAATTCGTCTGAGTCACAAAGGAGATGGGCCTAAAGCAGCAAAGAAGTTGATTGGTATCTATTTTGATCTATTCAAGGTAGTTTTAAACGATTTCATATGCATTTCATTCATATATCCATCATTTTCACGTTGTATGTGTCTTATGTGTTCAATAAGTTCCCTGGCATGGCATGAGCATTGCATTATCTTTCTTACTTTACTGCTCAAATTATTCAGCAGTACTTTTTCTTCAGGTTTTGATATCGGAGAGTGGGGCATCACAATCAGTTGGAAAGAATGATGGAAAAGTTTCAACTTCCTCAAAAGACTGTAAATCGAAAGCCTCTTCAGAATCGCATGTAGAAATGGATTCGCGGTTATTGTCAGCTCTTCTAGCTGTAAGTAAATGTTACCGATAATTTATAATTCCAATTTAATTTTGGTTATAAATCATTTACTATAGAATAGAGGACTGGGTGTTAATAGATAACAAAATCTGCTTTTTAAAGATACACTTAACACTTTTAGCTCCTTCAAATGCAGGGTGTTAATAGAGCTTTTCCGTTTGTCCCTAGTGATGAAGCTGATGATGTAGTACAGGTCCAGACACCTGTGTTATTTCAGCTGGTAGGACTTTTGATAAAAACAAAAATGTTTTTGCATTGATTTTTAATTTAAGGGCTAATATCCAGGATGTCTATATCTGAGAGTATGTTTTGGTTTTTTGATTCTCAGGTTCATTCGACGAATTTCAATGTTGGGGTTCAAGCATTAATGCTTCTGGACAAAATTTCATCCAAAAACCAAATTGTCAGCGACCGATTTTATCGTGCCTTGTACTCGAAACTCCTACTCCCAGCTGCCATGAATTCATCCAAGGTGTGAAGCTTATTTACTTTCTTGTTCTTACAGGCATGCTCTTTTACGTAATATTATTTTCTATTGTCCATATGCGTGGTCCTGCTCGCCCATATTTTCAAAATACACCCATCTTTTTTTTATAAATCCTCTCCAATGTCCAACAGTGTTTTATTTTGTTATCTATAATTTACAGGAGGAAATGTTTATTGCATTATTATTGAGGGCAATGAAGAATGACATTAATCTGAAGCGAGTTGCTGCATTCTCGAAACGCTTGTTGCAGGTTAGCATCCAAAAATATTGTTCCATGCTCCTAGTCTTACTAGTATTCAGTTTCTTTAAATTAATTTGTGCAATGAAAAACGTTTGCCTTTTCCTAGACAACTACTGAAAAAAAAAGGTTCATCCAAACAGGTTGCCTTACAGCTGCCACCTCAGTATGCATGTGCTTGCCTTTTTTTGCTATCAGAAGTCCTCAAAGCACGCCCTCCTCTTTGGTAGGCACGCTTTTTTAATGATATTTTTTTTTTTTTTGGAGATTGAAGCGGGATTATTTTTTTCTCACTTCTCCTTATTAAATTCGGTATTTATTTTAATCATTTAGGAATATGGTGCTACAAAACGAGGCTGCTGATGCTGATGAAGATCTTGAGCATTTTGAAGATATAAATGAAAACAACGAAAACGAGGCCATCCCTGTTCAAGATAATAGTGATGAAAAGAGCCCGGTTGCTGACATCAGCAATGGATCGGACAGTGATGGTGATTCCTCACATGATGATGAAGGTGGTTCTGCAACTTCAGGTTCTGACAGGGACGGTTTTGACGAAGGAGATGACTTACTTGGTGATGGTGGTTTCAATAAAGTTGAGGAGATTAAGATAATAACCTCTGACCATAAGGTGCCGAATTTCCAAGAAGGTGTAGCCTTACCTGGCGGTTACAATCCCAGGCATCGGGAACCTAACTATTGGTAATCCTCCCTCCCTCTATATCACACACACGTAGGACTGTTAACGAACTGAACGTCTTCAAACAAAAGCTAATTCGAGCTTGTTCATGTTCGACAAGAGCTCATTCGTTCGTTAATCGAGCCAAGTCCGAATAGAAAATTAGGCTTATTTAATAATAGAACGAACACGGGCTCGTTCGCGAAATTTCAATAATGTTCGTGAATATTAATTTAATATTATTATTTATTTTATGTATATTTACATGATATTTTTATAAAAAAATCTAAAATGTAAAAATATTTTAAATTATTATTTTTTTTTTTTCGAGTTCGAACGAACATATTTCGAGTTAATCAAACATATTTATAAAAAGTTTGTGTTCTAAGGCCCTGACTGGATATATAGATTAGATTATCTGGTCAAAGATAATTTTTTTAACTCAAAATCTAATTTAACTAACTCAACTCTCTTCAACATTATTAATATAATTAAATAATAGAAATCAATCATTCCTGGGATCACATCAGATCAACTTTAATTCACTATTCATCCACTCACATAATTTTAACTACCCATTACTTCCAATCACATCCCTCTTACTTTTACATCAATCAACTTTAATCATTATATTTTAAATACTATTTTAATACAAATTAAAAATCTCTGATTATGCAACAAATTCAAAATAACTTATATGATCCAATCACCCCGTAAATTATTCGAACCCGAACAAACTCAAACTTTGACGAACACTTAAACGAACGAGCTTGAATTTAATTTTTTGCGTAAATGAACACGAGCTCTAAATGCCCATGCTCTGCTCGTGCGGTTTGATTACATCACTACACAGTACACACACATGCACAACAATTACTACTACAACTATTATTTATTATCATTACTATTGCTGAATTTCTTGATCAACAGCAATGCAGATAGAGTGGGCTGGTGGGAGCTAAGAGTGCTTGCGTCACACGTGCATCCATCTGTAGCTGCAATGGCCGGGACCCTACTTTCCGGAGTCAATATTGTCTATAACGGCAATCCCTTGACCGACCTTTCTCTTAGTGCTTTCCTCGACAAATTCATGGAGAAAAAACCAAAGCAGAACACATGGCACGGTGCCTCTCAAATTGAACCTGCCAAGAAGGTTGGTTTAATAGGATTCTACATTATCCTTCAAATGTGTTGGGTTTATTTTTTTTGTTGAGATGTTATAGAATCTAAACTTTTGGTTAATATGCAATTAAAATAATAATTACCTCTTAAAATTATTTGGCTCCTCCAGGTTGACATGAACCACCACCTGATAGGACGTGAGATCCTATCACTAGCAGAGGATGAAGTGCCGCCCGAAGATATTGTTTTCCACAAATTCTATGCCAATAAAGTAAACTCCTCCAGAAAAACCAAGAAGAAGAAGAAGAAGAAAATGGCAGATGATGAGGCGGCCGAAGAACTTTTCGCAGTTGGTGATGAGGAGGACCCGAGTGAAGATGATGAGATTGAAAACGTGTTATTCCCCGGCCAAACTCCATTAGAGGCGGACGATGGTGATTATGACTATGATGACTTGGACAAAATTGCTGATGATGATGATGACAACTTGGTCGGTGGTGGTAGTGATGACGATGATGATGAGATGGATGATGTGGACGAGATGGATGATGTGGACGATGTGCCTTTAGACGATGATGATGATGTGGCGAATGAGGGGGATGAGGAGATTGATTTCGAGGGGAAGAGAAGGAAGAGGAAGTCGAAGGGTGGTGCCGGGGTTTCCCCTTTTGCGAGCCTTGAGGAATACCAGCATTTGATGGAGGGGGATGAGGATGAATCTCAGCCGTCCGTTGATGATGAAGACCATCAACTTAAGAGAAAGAAGAAGAAGAGAAAGGTGGACGAGGTTGAATCTCGGCAGTCCACAGAGAAGGGCCGTAAATCGAAGAAATCAAAGAAAAGGAAGAGAAGGATTGCTTAGGAAATGAAGTGACTTATATATTACATGGAGAAAACATCTTTTGTTGTGATAAATATTTACTCTTTCATAGCAAGGATTCTTGAATACTGTAATGTTTAATTACGACACATTTTGTGGAATTCCCGTGTTTTTGAACATGTATTGAAATTGAATTTGCTACTAATTTTGGACATCAACGGCTTAATTTGAAATTTAGACCGACTAAAGGAAACTAGAAAGATTGATGATAATGACAAAGCTTACATATATATCATCACAACAACAATCAGCCAAAATGATACATTACACAATCAAAGTCCAAACTGACATTGAAACTTAGAAAATTAAGGCAGACACAAAATGCACAACACTTTAAGTTCACAATCTGTCATCTCCTAAGAGTAACTAAAATACCAAAAGACATCACAATCAACTATTCATGACCCCATTTTCAAGAAATGGTGACCTCCACCTTCTTGGGCTTAGGTGGCGGCGGCAGCTTCTTGATCACCACCGTCAGCACCCCATTCTCACATCTGGCAGTGATTGCCGACACGTCAGCATTTTCCGGTAGCCTGAATTTCCTTGTCACCTTCTGGACTGGCCGCCTCTCGAGCCTTATGTACTTGCACCCTTCTTCTTCTCCGTCTTCCCTCTTTCTCTTCCCGTTGCTCCTTATCACCAATGTATTCTCTTCTTCAATGGTTACCTGTCACAATAATCCATTTGCGAATATATATTTGCGATTGGAAGTTTAAAAAACAAAAATCTGTCTTCCTTATATATTTTTTTAACAAAATTATGAAAAATTTTAGCTCAAATTGCAACCAAAATCTAATTCAACTTAATTATCTTTAGTATTATCATTATAGTTAAAATCATGCAATTTCAACCAAATCAATATTCATGTTCACATATTTTTAACTACCAATCATTTATAGTATTATTTTGTCAATCATTTTCACATTTTAACTCGTACCCATTCAATATTTTCAATCTTCAATTACTATACAATAAATCAAAAGCAGTAAAAAAAAAAAAAAAACCATTCACTATCTTAATTGACTGGACTCAACTGAACTCGACATTAATATGGATGAGGAAAACAGGGTCGGGTACCTGAATATCCGACTTGGAGAGGCCCGGGACGTCCATGTAGAAAGTGTACTCCATGGGCGCGTCCACAATGTCCGCCGGGAAAGCGGCGGCGCCGGAGCCGATACGGCGGGGGTGTTCGCCGTCGGTCGGGCGCGCGGCGGAGGAGAGGACGTATTTCTCGATCGTCTCCGGCAGATTCATCAGCTCGCTCAGCGCTTCCGCCATCACGGTGCTCAT